>JANAVB010003625.1:0-53875 GCA_029216955.1 Iris pallida
TACGGTATGTAGTGAATGTGAAAAGAACAAAGCTACCCGATCCGCATTTAAATCCAAGAACGCTGTAAGTACCACTAGACCTCGACAATTGTTACATATGGACTTATTTGGACCTAGTAGAATTGCTAGTCTAGGTGGTAAGTTATATGCATTTGTCATTGTAGATGATTTTTCTAGATATATATGGGTATATTTTCTTGCATGCAAGAATGATGCATTATCAGAATTCGTCACCTTTTGCAAGAAAGTACAGAATGAAAAAGGGTTCATGATTACTCGCATTCGTAGTGACACACATGGTTATTTGCATGAATTTTCTTGCCCTAGGACTCCACAACAAAATGGAGTCGTGGAACGTAAGAACATGACTCTATCTGAAATGGCTAGAGTAATGTTAAACCAGTTTAGTCTACCCAAATACTTTTGGGCTGAAGCTGTCAATACAGCGTTCTATATTCTTAATAGGGTTCTAATTCGACCTATATCGAAGAAGACTCCCTATGAAATATGGTTTGATAGAACACCCACTGTTTCATATTTCAAGATTTTTGGTTGGAAATGCTTTATTCTTAATACTAAAGACAATCTGAGTAAATTTGATAAAAAGACCGATGAAGGTATATTTTTAGGTTATGCAGCACAGAGCAAAGGGTACAGAGTCTTCAACAAAAGAACCATGATCATCGAAGAATCAATTAATGTCAAGTTTGATGAGCTAAATCAACACTTAGACGATGACGACAATGAAGACGTAATCACACCAAGTACAGCTACTGTAAAACCTTCACACAAAGATGCAGAACTTTTAAGTATAGAAGCAGGAACCAGCAATCCTGAGGATACGCCAAAAGAGATGAGATTCTTGGCAGATCATCCAAAGGACTTGGTAATTTGTGAGATTACCAAGGGTGTAAGTACTCGTTCCTCCAGTAAAGATATAGCTTCTTGTGTTGCTTTTATTTTACAGCTTGAACCCAAAAATATTGAAGAAGCATGTAGTGATAATTTTTGGTTCGATGCTATACAAGAGGAATTAAACCAATTCGAACGGAATCAAGTTTGGGAACTTGTTCCCAAGCCCATTGATCATCCGGTCATTGGCACCCGTTGGGTATTTCGAAACAAACTGAACGAGAATGGTTTAGTGACTCGTAATAAGGCTCGACTCGTAGCTCAAGGATACAATCAAAAAGAAGGTATCGACTACGATAAGTTATGCCCCAGTTGCGAGATTAGAATCCATTCTCATGTTATGTGCATTTGCATGTTTTCATAATTTCAAGTTATTTCAAATGGATGTCAAAAGTGCATTTTAAATGGTTTTATAAAAGAAGAAGTTTATGTAGCTCAACCTCCCGAATTTACTGATTTTAAATATCCTGATTATGTTTTCAAGTTGAAAAAAGCCATATACGGTTTGAAACAAGCCCCTCGTGCTTGGTACGATCATCTAAGCTCTTTTCTACTTGACAACGATTTTTCAAAAGGAAATGTTGACACTACATTATTTATAAAATCTTTGAATAACAGCATTCTTTTGATTCAAGTCTATGTAGATGATATTATTTTTGGATCTACTGATGAATCTCTTTGTCAAGAATTTTTAAAGTGTATGCAGAATGAGTTTGAGATGAGCATGATGGGAGAGCTGAAATTCTTTCTCGGACTGCAAATCAAACAAACCAACAATAGGACATTCATAAATCAAACAAAGTACACAAAGGGTCTATTAAAGAAGTTCGACCTGGAAGCAGTCAAGCCACTTAGCACTCCAATGGCAACTTCATCCAAGCTTGATATTGATGAACAAGGCAAACCCATCGACATACGTAAGTATCGAGGTATGATCGGTAGCTTACTGTATTTAACTGCTAGTTGACCAGACATTATGTTTAGTGTTTGCTTGTGTGCATATTTTCAAGCCAATCCTAAGTAATCACATCTGTGCGCAGTTAAGCGTATCTTCCGATATCTTAAAGGCACTTCTTCTGTCGGCTTATGGTATCCCAAAACCACGTCATTTGACCTTACCGATTATTCTAATGCTAATTTTGTCGGATGCAAAGTAGATAGAAAAAGTACCAGCGATACATGTCATTTTCTAGGAAAAGTTCTAGTCTCTTGGTTTAGCAAAAAGTAAATTTCTGTCGCATTATCAACAACCGAGGCTGAGTATATCGCCGCAGGATGTTGTTGTGCACAAATTTTATGGATGGAGCAAACTTTAGAATACTATGGATTGCATTTTACACACACCCATTTTCTGTGATAACACTAGTTCTATTAATTTGACTAAGAATCCAGTATGTCACTCTCGTACTAAACATATCGAGATTCGACATCACTTTCTTAGAGATTATCAACAAAATGGAGATATAGACCTTGTATACGTAGACACACAGAATCACTTGGCTGACATACTCACAAAACCTCTAGCGGAAGATCGTTTCAATTATTTACGTCGAGAATTAGAAATTTCAGATATCAATAATATTAATTAATTTTATTTTATTAATTAATTTATTCAATACTCAATAACTGTTTTCGAGACAAGCCTAAAAAGAGTCTGTCTGTCACCACGACTACGGTCGAAGCGAAGCGATATTTAAGAGTTCCCCGGTGAACCTTCGTTAGCTGGGACAGTACTCCTACAGCTAATCTGAAACAGACGCTGAATAAAGAATATTAATTTATAAAATAATATTAATTATATTATTTGAAATTTAAAATTACTAAACTTTGAATTAAATATTTAAAATGATTTGATGAAAAAGATGTGGCCCACAAAATTTTCTTTTATTTATATAGCCAGGAGAACCCTTGGCGAATTCAGCCCGAGTTCGGTCCGAATTCGGCCAGAGTTCGGCTGGGTGTATATATATTTCAGTCAGAACCCGAGGCCCCCATCTTCTTCATCTCTTCCAAAAATACATCAACAGCAGCAGCAGTCGCCCGAAACCCTAGTTCTTCTCCACCTTCCTTCTTCCAATCTACGTGGAGATCTTCATCCAAAATTTGGATTCGTGTGGAGAATCGTGTCCTCTACAGCATACTTGATTCTCAGAAGGTATAATTCTTTCTCTCCTCCACTTTCAAATTTTTAGGGTTTCTAGTTTTAGGGATAGAATGCCTAAGGGATTCAATCCTTTCAAGAGGAAGAAGATCCATGCCAGTGAAGAGGCATCGTCTTCTGATCCGCATACGGATTCCCTCTTTTCTCCGGTCCAATCGGATGACGGTGCATCGGATGAGTTTTATTTCAAAACTTCCGACCAAGCATTACTTTGGTATGTCGACTTTATTATGCATACTATATGTACCGGATCTCCGATCAAGTGGACTATATTTCCTGACCACCATCCTTACTTTGAAGCATTAGGGTTACATCACTTTGCTATTTTACAATTCTCTATCGTCACTAATGCCATTAGATTGTTTTACTGTAACTTCGTGTTAGACACTTTTACCGTGAGAACTCGTGTCGGAGGAATAGATATCGAGTTCAATGATGAATCGCTAGCGAAAATCCTTGGTCTTCCAAACGAAGGTGTCCCGCTCGATGACATCACTGACTTCGATTTCCTCGAGGGCACGACTCTCGTTAGTTTCAAGAATGAGCTTCGTGCGCCCACACGTGCTCATCCCGGAAAGTTCAAGGCCAATAACTTAAACTTGTTTAACTACGAATTACATCGCATCATCTATTCCACTCTTCTTCCAAAATCTACTTCAAAAGATGATGTCACTGCACTCGAACTTTTTGCTTTATATCACATTCTTAAGGGGATTTCTTTTTCTGCCCTTAAGACTATCATTCAGATGATGGATAGATGTCGCGAAAGAGACTGCAACCTCTCTTATGTGATGATCATCCCACGCATCTTTCAGCGATTTGATATTGACTTATCCACTTGTGCTCTGGACCCTGAGCCCAAGTTCCTCAAGCTTTCTCATCACAGCATTGCCACTGCTCCTCCACCTCCTGTATCTGCTCCTACTGCACCTGCTCCTACTGTACCTGGTCCTTCTCAGTCTTACCCAATGACCTTTGAGGGTATTCACCAGCATCTATCAGATCTGCAGACATTCTTCGTTGACACTTCCAGGGAACATGAGTTCCATGACATGACTCGGTTCTAGGCTATTGCCAACTCCTTTGCCGATCTTAGATTTGCACAGACGGGTCACTCTGCTAGCTTTTTTCCTAGAGACCCTTCTGTATCTGGCTACCGCATTGATGATGAGGCGGTCCTACGATTGGTATCATACTTCTGGTACAACTCTACATACTTCTGGAGCTGGTCCATATAGACATGTTGGCACTGTAGCAGATGATGATGAGGATGATTTTTGAGTTGTTACTTTTTGAGACTGATGACTTTGTCTTATGTTTACTTGGAAATGCTCCGACATTCCAAGATAGTATCAATACTCTTTTTTTTATGATTTGTGACATTTGATAGACATGTTTTTATGCATCAGTTTGGCATATGACTCAGTTTAGTTTATTATTCAGTTTAGCACTTTATTTGTTTCAGCTTTATTATAGCATTATCTTTCTTTATGCTTCCATATGAACTGCATGTGTTGTTTATACCATATTTGTTTATCTTATTGTTCTATAAATGTTTATACCATGCCTGTGTTGAATGTCTTTATTCATTTTTTTTGTGTTTCTTCACTGATTATTACTTATACATTTATTGCGGGGGAGCTTTCTTTTTTGCAACTATTTTGCTAAGTTATAATAGGGGAGAAATAAGATCTAACATCTTCATGGATACAGGTTATGAACAATTTTTACATTTTATATCTCGGTACATTAGGTACACTTTTGAATTAATCAAGATCAAAGATGTTATATCTGTCAAGGTTTGTCAATTATCAAAATATAGGAGATTGTTAGCCCAATTGTAATGTCCGTAGTTCGTATTACGTATTTGGTATACATGTACGTATTTTGACTCATATTGCATGTCTAATTGCATGGTTTATTTTGGCATTTCGGTTTGCTTGGTTCGGCTTGGTTCGATTTTTTGCATGTGGACCAACCCTACCTACCACCCACTCTCTTTCTTATAAGCCACCAACCCCTTTCTATCTCTCCTCATTCACTTCTTTATTTACTTCTTCTTCTTCCTCCATTAACTCTCTCCACCTACCAAGAGAGGCTTAGGCAAGTGCAACTTGCTTCATGGAGGAACTCAATTTGTTGTTTCATTGTCTTCCTCACGAGATTCTAAGACACTTTAGTAGTTAGCATTTTTTTTAAATTTTCGTGGTTCATTTCATGTAGATCTAAGTTTTAGTATTTTTGATCTTCATGGTTTTGACCTACTGGACTTGATTGTTTTCGAAAATGGAGAGTTCCATGTGGTGGAAATTTCAATTTTACGCAAGTTTCGCTTTTGAATGGCTGGATTTCACCAAGTCTTGGCCGAGATGGGGTTCCTTGAGTTCTTGAGTCTCTATGGCTGCAAGTCTCGACCTTGGGGAGAAGACGAGCCCTTTACGCACACGTTCACACATGCTCGCGTAGTGACTTCCTTTACGCCCATGTTTTACGTGCCAGCGTAGCATCTCCTTATTTACGCACACGTTTTCATGTGCCCGAATAATGTTCCCTTTTTATGCACACGCCTTGCGTGCCCGCGTAATCCGTTCTACGCCGAGCTCATTCGAGCTCTACGCAGGGGACCCTCTCTCATGTAGAGTCTTGCGTGCGTAGAGCCTCGCGTGCGTAGAGTCTCGTGTAGAGTCTCACGTGCGAAGAGTCTCGCGTACGTAGAGTTCCCCTCGTGTAGAGTACCTGCTCGCGTAGGGTGCTTGCTCCGTAGAGGGGTCCTTCCTTGGTCTTGCTCGCGTAAAGCTATTTTTACGCTCGGGGCCCCTAGCCTAGCGTAGTTTCTCTCACGTAGAGGCTTTGAACCCCTATGTGCACCCGTGTGCCTTTTGTGCTTGCACCCTCTTATCACGGACTTGATAACCTTGACTTGATTGACACGATTGGACTGATAATTATACATGGCATGGTATGACAAGTAACTGACATGACATGCCATGACATGACAAGACATGACTAGTAAGCATGATGGAAACTATTGAATGCTGTTGCGACGGCTAGCATGACATGACAAGAATGAATGGCCTGGACATCATGGACAATTGTATTTGTACAAATGAACCAGTACAGTCTTGCATCATGTCTAGGGCAGGGACCCCTGAGTACCACGGTCAGGGGTACCTACTGAAATTGACTAAGGCTAATAATTAGAATAATCCAGTAGTCATGAAGAGATTTTCCAGCTACAGGCAATCCCGTTATCTGGGCGCCCCACCTGGGATCTGTAGCCTGCCGTCGAGTAGGGCACATTTCCAGCACACTGTCATGTGTTGCACCCTTCAAGCTACTTAAGGGTACATGCATTTTCTGGATGATGTACCCACATGAATTTAACTCCTAATTTGCGTCCGGATAGCCTGGATGGTCTGTAGGGCTTGTGGCTGTTGGAATAATCTCATTGTATCTTGCTAGTAACTAGGCCTGTGATAACCCTAGTTAGTTAAAGTATCAAGCCGTAATTATTGCTTGCCATGAATGTTGGATGGAGTCTAAGCCTTGTCTTGTCCCAGTACCTGGTTACTTCAGTAACATGATTGCTTATGTTTTCCTTGTCAATAATTGATCGGAATAACTTCTCATCTCTTAATATTTATTGCCCTATTTTAGATTTCATGTCTTAATTATCTTCTTATTTTATGTTCTGATATGCTGGTTTTAGTTCTTAAGTGAAGCCTCCTTTGTGGCACTTACTCTTTCTGGGATCTGACCCAGCTGATTTTACGTGGCCAGATACCGGAGCAGCTCCAGAGGATCTTTCTACCTTCCAGCCAGATGGTGACCACTAGGCGTAACCCTGGCAATGAGTGGGTTTTATTTTGCTCTCCCACTTTATTGTAAAAATATTCTTTTGAGGCGTTTCGTCGATGAGCACGTGTTAGCTCGATTGCACCTTACTTACCTTTTGCCTACGGGCTGTAGCATGATTAACAAATCTTAGGGTTAATCATGTATGACTGAAACTCTTGCTAGTCTTCACATTTTGTATGACTATCTTCATGATCATTCGAATATGTAATGTATGGGATGCCTTACTATTATATATTTGGTGCTCTGACATCTTGTAACTATTATTACTTGCTTGAGATTGAGACAATAGGCTTATTCATGACCGTAAGAGACTGATGGCTTGTAGTTAAACCCTCGTGTATCTAGACAGCCATGACCGTATAGCAAGGTGGGTTGCACTTCAATATACGTAGCTGGCTGTGTCCGTCCCCGCTCTCTAGTATTCTGGTTCTGGGGCGTTACATGATTTAAGTGGTGGCCCATACAGGTCTTGTAAATCAAGATATGTGAGGGTTTACTGAATAGATGTCTCAATCAGCACTCGCCCTTAATCTCTGCTCGTACCCTCTAAATTCCTGAATTCTTGACCTGATCACATGCTTGTATCTTTGATCTGTCCTGGTCCTTCCTTATTGTTCCCTGTGTCGTCTTCTTCAGAGGCACTGTTCCTGGACCTGCCAATCAGCCGGAAGGAGCTCAACGAGTACTCCTGCAACAAGAGGATCAAGCTTAGCACTCAGGAGCAGCTTCCCGAGTCATACTTCCTGGAGATCCAGAACCTCCAATACAGCCAACCCAGCCTACGAGACAGGATGATGGAGTTTTGGTTGGACTCATCAGGGAGTTGCTTGCATCACAGGATCGTCGAGGTGATGCATTACACCAGACAGTACAAGATACCTTGAATAGAGGTGGTCATCAAGGTAACAGTACGGCCAACAGCTTCAAGCGCCTCCCTTCTTCGATGGTAGCGAAGATGCTATTGCCGCAGATGATTGGCTGCAGGATACTGAGGTTATTCTAGAAGCAGCCAGGACCCCAGAAGACGAGAAGGTGGCAGTAATACGCCTACAGTTATTGGATCTAGACCGCAGCTGGTGGGCGGCACAGACCGTTGGATTAAAGGCACCTATAGCATGGACAGTATTCTGTGAGAGATTCTAGACCAAGTATTTTGATGATATAGCTCGGTATGATCTATAGACGAGGTTCACTAACTTGAAGCAGATGGGCAGGACGGTCGATGGATATGCGATCGAGTTTTCTAGGCTTAGTCAGTTTGCTCCCACCTTGGTGGCGACCGAGTTCGACAGAGCTCAACGGTTCGAGCAGGGACTCGACCTGGAGATTTTGCTGGCGGTGGAGCAGTACGAGCATCAGACTTTCGATGCAGTATTGAGAGCAGCTAGGAGGCATGAGTATACCTCCCAGAGGATTGTGGACCAGACCGAAAGTTGGAAGCGGTCTCACGGCCAGATGAACCAGTCTTCAGCACCAGCCCCGGCAGCCAGGGCTTTGACCATTGGAGCTCCAAGGCGGGCGGCTTCCGTTGTGTCGATTCGGTATTCGACCCCGGCATATCCCCAGCAGTAGCAGAAGCAGTCTTCCGCAATGGGTTGCTCTCATTGTAGAAAGTCAGGGCACGTGGTGACAGAATATCGCAGAGCACAGGGTTTGTGCTTGGTTTGTGGGGCACCGGACCACAGGGTTGGGAACTGCCCGAATAGAGGGAGTTCCTCTTCATCAACATTTTCTAGTCCCTTGGTTAGGGGGATAGCCCCAGTACCAGTCCAGCAGCAGCAGTACCCATTTTCGAGGCCCTTGCCGCCTCAGGCCCAAGTATTTCAGCAGCAAAACCACCAGCAATATGCACAAGTCCAAGCTCAGACCCAGAACCGCCAGAGAGGTTTCCAGCAGAGGGGACCAGCACCCAGAGGACACGGTCAAGTGATGGCTTTGATCGTGGAGGAGGAGTTAGCATCAGGTGATGTAGTGGCAGGTACTATTCTCGTCAACTCCTTTCCAGCATCAATATTGTTTGATTCTGGTGCATCGTATTCATTTATGTATGCACGATTCACGATATGGATAGGGCTGGAGCCCGAGTCATTATTATTAAGGCTCAATATACTTACTGGTAACGGACTTGTGGGAGTAGATAGAGTGTTTTCCTCGTGTCGGATCATAGTTAGCGGTAGAGAGTTTCCCGCTAGGTTGATAGAATTCCCGATGGCCGATTATGATGTGGTCCTAGGGATGGATTAGTTGAGGGAACAGTATGCTAGAATAGATTGCCATATCGACAAGATTATTTTTAGTATTCCTGGTGAGCCAGAGTTTTTATTTTTTCGAGGCGGAATAGAGCCTTCTCCTCCAGCATTCCGGATGGCAGTTGCAACGGCAGTCCAGTTTCCCAGAATTGTAGAAGAGTTTCCGATGTTTTTCCCAAAGAGCTTCCAGGTATGCCACCAGAGAGAGAGATCGAGTTCACCATAGACTTGATCCCCGGGTCAGCCCTAGTGTCAGAGAGAGTCTACCGGATGGCGCCGTCAGAATTGGAGATCTTGTATAAGATGATTGAGGAACTCTGGACCAAGGGATTCATCCGTGCTAGTGGATCGCCTTGGGGAGCCCCGATGCTTCTTGTGAAAAGGAAGGATGGTACGTCCAAATTATGTGTTGACTATCGTACCTTGAACTCAGTGACAATCAAGAACAATTACCCTCTCCCGAGGATAGATGACTTGTTTGATCAACTCAAAGGGGCGTCCGTATTTTCGAAGATTGACTTACGGTCAGGATACCATCAGATCAGAGTTAGAGAGCAGGACATCCCGAAGACGACTTTCAGATCTAGATATGGGCATTGGGAGTTCCTTGTTATGCCATTTGGAGCAACCAATACTCCGGCTGTATTCATGGACCTCATGAATCATATCTTCATGCCTTATTTGGATCAGTTCGTGATTGTGTTCATAGACGACATCCTGGTCTACAGTAAGAGTGAAGTGGAGCATGAGCAGCATCTTCGTGTAGTTCTTCAGATCCTCAGAGAGCACCAGTTGTATGCGAAGTTCAGTAAATGCGAGTTCTGGCTCGATCGTATTTCATACTTGGGTCATATCATCACCAGAGGAGGAGTAGAAGTAAATCCCCAGAAGATCGTGGCTATCGAGACGTGGCCAGTACCCAGTACCATTGCAGAAGTTTGCAGTTTTCTTGGCTTGGCCGGCTACTACCGGCGATTTGTTTCGGACTTTGCACGAATTTCAGCACCTATGACCCAGTTGACCCGTAGGGATGTGCAGTTTGCTTGGACCGCAAAATGTCAGGAATATTTTAAGAAGTTGAAGCGAGGCTTGATGACGGCACCCATTCTCGCACTTCCAGATGGGACCGGAGGATTCTCAGTGTATTGTGATGCTTCAGGCAGAGGTTTGGGATGTGTTTTGATGCAGCATAGGAAGGTAATAGCTTATGTGTCACGTCAACTTCGTGATCATGAGAGGAATTATCCAACCCATAACTTTGAGTTGGCAGCAGTAGTGTTTGCACTTAAGCTTTGGAGACACTACTTGTATAGAGATAGGGTGGAGATTTTTATCGACCACAAGAGCCTGAAGTATGTGTTTACCCAGAAGGATCTTAACATGCGTCAGAGGAGATGGCTAGAGCTACTTGTGGATTATGACATCAACCTGCAGTATCATCCTGGAAAGGCCAACGTTGTTGCAGATGCATTGAACAGGAGAGCTGGAGTTTATTTTCTAACAGTGCAACCAGAATTGTTAGCAGATCTTCAGAAGATGGGTATAGAAGTTGTCCTTCCTACCAGTGTGGCATTGATGGCCAGTATGCAAGTTCAGTCCAGTATAGTTGATAGGATCAAGTTAGCTCAGTCATCATATTCTAAGCTTCAGCGGCTTAGGGCAGAATGTGTAGCAGGACGAAGACCAGAGTTATGTATCCATGAGGATGGTACACTTTGACATGGAAGGGGTCTTTGTGTACCCAGTGGAGATATCAGACAGGAAGTCATGGCAGAAGCTCATAGTTCTCAGTATTCAATTCATCCGGGCGGTACGAAGATGTACCGTGATATCCGCCAGCACTTTTGGTGGAATGGCATAAAGAGGAAGATAGCCCGGTTTTGTCTCTCGGTGTTTGGTTTGCCAACAAGTTAAAGCTGAACATCAGAGACCGGCTGGACTTCTTCAACCTTTGCCGATCCCAGAATGAAAGTGGGAGCATATAACCATGGATTTCGTGACTGGATTACCTAGGTCCCCGGCCGGTAGAGATGCTATTTGGGTTATTATAGACAGGCTCACGAAGGTGGCTCACTTTCTTCCGTTCAGAGTTGGTCAGTCGACGGCTCAGCTAGCTGAGATGTACCTCAGGTAGATCATCAGATTTTATGGTGTACCAGTCAATATCACCTCGGACAGAGATTCAAGATTTACGTTGCACTTTTAGCGTAGTCTGTAAGAGAGTTTGGGAACTCACCTTCAGTTCAGCTCAGCTTATCATCCGCAGACAGATGGTCAGTCAGAGCGTACCATACGAACCTTGAAAGATATGTTGAGATCTTGTACACTCGACTTCAGTGGTTCATAGGAGGACCACCTACACCTGGTGGAGTTCTCGTACAACAACAGTTTCCAGGCCAGTATCCAGATGGCACCCTTCGAGGCCTTGTACGGCAGGAAGTGCAGATCTCCTTTAGCTTGGGATGATATCGGCAAGAGGCAAATGCTTGGTCCCGAGATGGTAACTCAGACTATTGAGGTGGTCAGACAAGTCAGGGATCATCTTCGAGTTGTACAAGATTGCCAGCGTCATTGGGTCGATTCTCATCGGTGTCCCCTTAAATTTTCCATCGGCGACGATGTATTCCTCAGGATCTCGTCTACCCGTGGCGTCATTCGTTTCGGCGTACAGGGAAAGCTTAGTCCTAGGTATATCGGGCCATTCGACATTCTAGAGCGAGTAGGTGATGTGTCCTATCGTCTCGCTTTTCTGCCATCGTTGTGTGAGGTACATGATGTTTTCTATGTATCCCAATTACGACGGTATATCCCGGATCCGAGTCATATCTTTGATCATTCAAAATTGGCTGTTGGTACCAATCTTTCATATGAGGAGAGACTCGTATCCATATTGGATCGAAGAGAGAAGATACTCAAGAACAAGACTATCAAGTTAGTCCGTGTTGCTTGGGGTCATCACTCTTTGGATGAGTCAACGTGGGAGCGTGAGGATGACATCCGATCGCGATATCCCGACCTGTTTGACTCGTGAGGTATAATATCTTCCTCATGCCTCATGCCTCATGCCTCATGCCTTCGATTCCTTGCTTGCATGATTGATGGTTTGATTGATTGCTTAGTTATATATCTTGCTTGTTATTAGCGTAACTTGCTCGACATCTCTCGCCTCTTGATTAAATTCCGAGAACGGAATTCTTTTAAGGTGGATAGAGTTATAATGCCCGTAGTTCCTATTACGTATTTGGTATACGTGTACGTATTTTGACTCATATTGCATGTCTCATTACATGGTTTATTTTGGTATTTCGGTTTGCTTGGTTCGATTTGGTTCGGTTTGGTTCGGTTTTTGCATGTGGACCAACCCAACCTACCACCCACTCTCTTCCTTATAAGCTACCAACCCCTTTCTCTCTCTCCTCATTCACTTCTTTATTTACTTCTTCTTCTTCCTCCATTAACTCTCTCCACCTACCAAGAGAGGCTTAGGCAAGTGCAACTTGCTTCATGGAGGGACTCAATTTTGTTGTTCTATTGTCTTTCTCACAAGATTCTAAGATACTTTAGTACTTAGCATTTTTTAAATTTTTGTGGTTCATTTCATGTAGATCTAAGTTTTAGTATTTTTTATCTTCATGGTTTTGACCTATGGACTTGGTTATTTTCGAAAATAGAGAGTTCCATGTGTAGGAATTTCGATTTTACGCAAGTTTAGCTTTTGAATGGCTGGATTTCACCAAGTCTTGGCCGAGATGGGGTTCCTTGAGTTCTTGAGTCTCCATGGCTGCAAGTCTCGGCCTCGGGGAGAAGACGAGCCCTTTACGCACACGTCCACACGTGCTCGCGTAGTGACTTCCTTTACACCCATGTTTTACGTGCTAGCGTAGCATCTCCTTCTTTACGCACACATTTTTATGTGCCCGAGTAATGTTCCTTTTTTATGCACACGCCTTGCGTGCCCGCGTAATCCATTCTACGTCGAGCTCATTCGAGCTCTACGCAGGGGACCCTCTCTCGTGTAGAGTCTCGCGTGCGTAGGGTCTCGTGTAGAGTCTCGTGTGCGTAGAGTCTCGCGTGCGTAGGGTCTCGTGTAGAGTCTCGCGTGCGTAGAGTCTCGCGCGCGTAGAGTTCCTCTCGCGTAGAGTACCTGCTCGCGTAGGGTGCTTGCTCCGTAGAGGGGTCCTTCCTTGGTCTTGCTCACGTAAAGCCATTTTTATGCTCGGGGCCCCTAGCCTAGCGTAGTTTCTCTCGCGTAGAGGCTTTGAACCCCTATGCGCACCCGTGTGCCTTTTGTGCTTGTACCCTCTTGTAACGGACTTGATAACCTTGACTTGATTGACACGATTGGACTGATAATTGTATATGGCATGGTATGACAAGTAACTGCCATGACATGGCATGACATGACAAGACATGACTAGTAAGCATGATGGGAACTATTGAATGCTGTTGCGACGGCTAGCATGACATGACAAGAATGAATGGCCTGGACACCGTGGACGATTGTGTTTGTACAAATAAACCAGTACAGTCTTACATCATGTCTAGGGCTGGGACCCCTGAGTACCACGGTCAGGGGTACCTATTGAAATTGACTAAGGCTAATAACTAGAATAATCCAACAGTCATGAAGTGATTTCCCAGCTACAGGCAATCCCGTTATCTGGGCACCCCACCTGGGATCTGTAGCCTGCCGTCGAGTAGGGCACATTTCCAGCACACTGTCATGTGTTGCACCCTTCAAGCTACTTAAGGGTACATACGTTTCCTGGACGATGTACCCACATGAATTCAACTCCTAATTTGCGTCCGAATAGCCTGGATGGTCTGTAGGGCTTGTGGCTGTTGGAATAATCTTATTGCATCTTGCTAGTAACTAGGCCTGTGATAACCCTAGTTAGGTAAAGTATCAAGCCGTATTTATTGCTTGGCCGTAAATGTTGGATGGAGTCTAAGCCTTGTCTTGTCCCAGTACCTGGTTACTTCAGTAACATGATTGCTTATGTTTACCTTGTCAACAATTGATCGGAATAACTTCTCATCTCTTGATATTTATTGCCCTATTTAGATTTCATGTCTTAATTATCTTCTTATTTTATGTTCTGATATGCTGGTTTTAGTTCTTATGTGAAGCCTCCTTTGTGGCACTTGCTTTTTCTGGGATCTGACTCAGCTGGTTTTGCGTGGCCAGATACCGGAGCAGCTCCAGAGGATCTCCCTACCTTCCAGCCAGATGGTGACCACCAGGCGTAACCCTGGCAACGAGTGGATTTTATTTTGCTCTCCCACTCTATTGTAAAAAATATTCTTTTGAGACGTTTAGCTGACGAGCACGTGTTAGCTCGATTGCACCTTACTTACTGTCTGCCTACGGGCTGTAGCATGATTAACAAATCCTAGGGTTGATCATGTATGACTGAAACTCTTGCTAGTCTTCATATTTTGTATGACTAGCTTCATGATCATTTGAATATGTAATGTATGGGATGCCTTACTATTGCATATTTGGTGCTCTGACATCTTGTAACTATTATTACTTGCTTGAGATTGAGACAATAGGCTTATTCATGACCGTAAGAGACTGATGGCTTGTAGTTAAACCCTCATGTATCTAGACAGCCGTGACCGTATAGCGAGGTGGATTGCACTTCAATATACGTAGCTGGCTGTGTCCACCCCCGCTCTCCAGTATTCTGGCTCTGGGGCGTTACAATTGGTCATGGTCAAACCTGATTTTAATAATTGATCAAACTTTGTCTCGATATACGATGGATATCTACTCAGCTCAAGACTCAGTTCAAGAAGATCTGTTTGCCACTCAAAATTGTATTTCCTTAAAGCAATATAATTTTCATTTTTATTGAGTACTCTAGGAATACTTTGTACACCAAGTCGTACTGGTAAATAGGCTATCCGAAATCGTTTTTTAAAACTGACCTATCTTTTAAAAAGTGACCTATGTTTTTGAAAAACATCTATTTTACAAAAAGCTTCTGAAGGATTTTCAAAAAGCCAAAAAATTATTTTCACAAAATCAACCTGACCAAACCCTGACAGAACTCGGCCAGAGTTTGTCCAGAGTTCGGCCATGGTGAACGTTATGTGAACGTTTGATTTTGAACTTGGTCTACCTTCAGTTGCGGTTGGTTACAAAGAGTTCTGCCCGAATTCTGTCCGAATTCTTTCAGAGTTATGCCTTTGGAAAAACTATAAATAGAGAAGGATTCTGATCATTTCAACACACCAATTCACTTTCATCTCTTATCTTCTAAAGCTTACGTTTCTTCCAAAGAGTTTTCAAAAGCTTCCATTTTTAAATCCTAAGCCACTTACAATCCTCTAGTCGATTTGCCAGTGTGGTACGGTCTAGAAGTTTCAGAGCGATTGTAATCAGAGGCTTGATTGAAGATAGACTCTTCAAAACTGAAGTTGGTCGAGTTCTTCGTATCAAAGCTCACGTCTGTAGAAGTTGTAAGGACTTCGTATAAAAACTTGCAGAATTTTTCAATAGTGGATTCAACTGGAAGCTAGAGTTCTTTCGACTGGACTAGTCCTCACAAGAGAGAAACCAGTATAAATCTCTGTGTTTGCGTTTGCCGTCTGATCACTCTTTTCATTACAGTTATTTACTTTGTGATTATTATTATTATTTCTATGATCTAACTACTGACGAGTTTTTAATTAGCAATATTCTGCTGCCTACTCTATTCACCCCCCCCCCCCCCCCTCCCCCCTCTAGAGTATTCTGTTTTACGAATTCGTTCCTACAGGAATGAACTATACATCTTGGAAGACACGGATGAGCTTCTATCTGAAGTCTCTAGATTTTGACTTATGGTCAATTGTTTGCAATGGCTACAAAAAGCCTACTATTACCTCAATTCTTACTTCCTCTATTATTAACAAGCCTTATTATAGTTATACAGAGGAAGAGAAGAACTTAGCTAGCCTTGATGCAAAAGCAATGTATGCTTTCTATTGTGCTGTAGACTTTAATGTATTCAATCTTATTTCTACTTGCACTATATCTCATAAAATTTAAAAACTTCTCGGAGCTACTTATGAGTGCAGGTACGAAAGCAAAACTGCAACTCCAGAGAGAAGGATAGTTGTCACGCCCCAGAACCAGAATACTGGAGAGCGGGGGCGAACATAGCCAGCTACGTATATTGAAATAAAGTCCATCTCGCTATACGGTCACGGCTGTCTAGATATGAGGGTTTACTGCAAGCCAACGGTCTCTTAAGGTCAAGCCTATTGTCTCAATCTCAAGCAAGTAATATAAGTACAAGATGTTTGACCACCAAATATACAATAAAAGGCGTCCCAAATATTACATATTCAGTTGATCATGAAGCTAGTGGTACAAAATGCGAGGACTAGCAAGAGTTTAGTCATACATGATCAACCCTAGGATTTGTTAATCATGTTTACAGCCCGTAGGCAGACAGTAAGTAAATGTGCATCGAGCTAACAGGTGCTCGTCGGCTAAACGCCTCAAAAGAATAATTTACAATAGAGTGAGCGAAACAAAATAGAAAACCCACTCGTAGTCCGGGTTCCTTCTAGTCGCCACCATCGGACTGGAGGTTCGGTAGATCCTTGGGTGCTGCTCCGAAATCTAGCCACACAAAACCAGCTGGGTCAAACCCCAGAAAGAGCAAGTGCCACAAAGGAGGCCCCGAAATAAGAACAAACCAGCATATCAGAACATAAGAAATTGGAAGAAAAGTATAAGTAATAAAAGTATAGCAGGATAATAAACGACTAGGGATATGAAACTACTCCGGGAACCAGATTACAACCCGTAAACCAAACAAGGACCGGGGTTGTAACCCGTCGCCTGAATAGCACTTGTTCCTATCCATTTATTGTTAAAGATAAGTAAAACAATCATGTTCAGGAGGACCAGGTACTGCGACTAAACAGGACTTAGACAGAACTAGACATCATCCATTCACAAGCGGCCAAGCAAATTCTACGGCTTACTACTTTAACTAACTAGGGTTATCACAAGCCTAATTACTAACAAGATGCCAGTGAGAATTTCCCAGTCCCAAGCCCTGCAGACCATCCAGTTATCCTTTCGCGGGTTGAGAGTATGGTTGGGTACATCGCCCAGGAGACGATATACCCTTAGGTGACTTAGAGGTGCAACACATGACAGTGTGCTGGAAATGTGCTCTACTCGTCGGCAAACTACAAGTCCAATTAAAGCGTCCAGATAACGAGACTGCCTGTGACTGGAAATTCTCCATAAACTATAGTTTGATCTAGTCATTATCCTAATCCATATTCAGTGTGAATCTCTGACCGTGGGAACCAGGGAGTCTCGTCCTAGACATGATGCAAGACAAGACAGGTAATTGCACAAGCAAGCAAGCAAGAACACCCACGGTGTCAGAGTTAGTTATGCAAGTTAAGTTAGCCATCGCAACGGCATCAGGTCAAGTCAGGTTACAAGTTACTAGTCAAATCGCAAGTTACAAGTCAAGAGTGCGCTGCCACGGGCCACTATCAAGTTATCAAGTTACAAGTCAAGAATGCACCCCATCGGGTCATTTCCCAGAAAATCAGAAGGTACTAGGATCATAAATCGCAGAAATCACGAAAACCGTAGTAGTCATAGCAAATACTGAAAATCGTGTTAGGTCGTGTTAGGTCAAGGTAGTCGTGCTGTGTGGAACAAGATCTCAAAACTCCAATTAACAATAGAGAAACCAAGATCCTGAAATAATACCAAAACACCATGGTTAGTGGATTGCGCAAGGGGTCAGGGGGTTGGATTGCGCAGGGTGTCAGCTGCACAGGGTGCCAAGTGCGCAGGGGCACAGGGCGCAGGGTCGGGTGGCGCATAGGGCCAATTGCGCAGGGGTCAAGAGCGCATGGAGCCAAGTGCGCAGGGAGCCAACTGCGCAGGGTATAGAACTGCGCAAGATGAGTTGCGCTGAGGATGCATCACGCGAGGGATGAACTGCGCAGGCTTAGACTGCGCTGAGTTGGAATGCGCAGGATGTGAACTGTGCAGGAGTCAAGCCAGCTGAGAACGAGCACGGTTCGCAAAAGGGCTAGCTGCACGGTCGGCACTGCGCTAAAGAGCGCAGGCCGAGGGGAAGGATGCGCGGTCCAGCACTGCGCTAAAGAGCGCAGGCTGCAGTCTTCTTCTCCAGGCCGAGAGCAAGCATCAAGAACCCAAAAATTTCATTCTTCATATCTTGGTCAAATCAAAGTCAAATCTAGATTTTCAAAGTTCTAACTTGAGTAAAATTGAGTTCTCTTCCACATGGAAGCATCAAAACCCACAAAAACCCAACTAAAATAGATCAAAACCATGTAAATTCAAAAATAGAGAAAACTTAGATCTAGAACAAAGGAGACTCCAAATCACAAAATGTCAAGTTCTAATGTTCATCTCCATGGCCTAATCTAGCTAATGGACAAATAAAATAGGGTTCTCATGTGGTGGCAAGGTGCACTTGCCTATGGGTGTTGGTGAGTTGTGTAGAGGAAGAAAGAAGAAGGAGATGGAGAAAATAAATGAAAGAGTTATGAGAAGAGAGAAAAGGTTGGTAGGGTTTTTAATGAGGGTGGTTATGTTGTGTTGAGGGTGGAGCATAGGCTAAGGTGTTCCAATTGCATGTTGAACCTAACCAAACCAATCCTCCTCCACAAAATAAAACCAAGCCATGTCAAAACCTATTTTACGAGAAAACCCAAAAGCTGCAAGCTGAGCCAAAATACAATTACAGGCCAGAATCTGAGAAAATAAAATACAGGTCCAAGATACATGCAGGCTTAACAAAATACGTGTTCTGAGATATGGGTGTTACAACTCTACCCACCTTAAAAGAATTCCGTCCTCGAAATTTAATTTAAGAGGCTAGAGAGACAAGGACAAGTCATACTTATTTATATGCAAGCTATACTAAGCAGTCAATCAAACAATCACGCATGCAAGCAAGGACGGAAGGCATAAGGCATAAGGAAGACATTATACCTTATGAGTCAAACAGGTCGGGATACCGCGATCGGATGTCATCCTCACGCTCCCACGTTGACTCACCTAGAGAGTGATGACCCCAAGCAACACGGACTAAGTTAATAGTCCTGTGCTTGAGTATCTTCTCCCTCCGGTCCAATATAGACACGGGCCTCTCCTCATACGAAAGGTTGGTACCAACAACCAATTCCGAATGGTCTAGGATATGGCTCGGGTCTGGGATATACCGTCGCAATTGGGATACATGGAACACATCATGCACCTCACTTAACGACGGCGGAAGAGCAAGACGATAGGATACATCTCCTACTCGCTCCAGGATATCGAACGGCCCTATATACCTAGGACTAAGCTTTCCCCGCACGCCAAAACGAATGACGCCGCGGTTAGGCGAGATCCTAAGGAATACATGGTCGCCGATAGCAAACTCTAAAGGACGCCGATGAGCATCGGCCCAATGCCGCTGGCGATCTTGGGAAACTCGAAGATGATCCATGACTCTTCTGACTACTTCAACTGTCTGGGCAATCATTTCTGGATCGAGCATCTGCCTCACTCCAACATCATCCTACGCTAGCGGGGATCTGCACTTCCTACCATACAGAGCCTCGAATGGTGCCATCTGGATGCTGGCCTGGAAGCTATTATTGTACGAGAACTCCACCAGGTGTAGGTGATCTTCCCACGAACCATCAAAGTCAAGTGTACAAGATCTCAACATGTCTTCAAGGGTCTGGATTGTGCGCTCTGACTGGCCATCTGTCTGCGAATGATATGCCGAACTGAACTAGAGACGAGTTCCCAAACTCTTCTGCAGGCTACGCCAAAAGTGTGATATAAACCTGGAATCTCGGTCCAAGGTAATGCTGACTGGCACACCGTGAAGCCTGACAATCTGCCTGAGGTACATCTCTGCTAGCTGAGCCGTAGACTGCCCAACTCTGAATGGGAGAAAATGAGCCACCTTCGTGAGCCGGTCAACTATAACCCAAATAGCATCTCGACCAGCCGGGGATCTAGGCAATCCAGTCACAAAATCCATGGTCACATGCTCCCACTTCTACTCTGGAATCGACAAGGGCTGAAGAAGTCCAGCGGGCCTCTGATGTTCAGCTTTAACCTGTTGGCAAACCAAACACCGAGAGACAAATCGGACTATCTCCCTCTTTATGCCATTCCACCAGAAATGTTGACGAATATCACGGTACATCTTCGTACCACCAGGATGAATAGAATACTACGAACTATGAGCTTCTGCCATAACTTCCTGTCGGATATCTCCACTAGGAACACAAAGACGAGTGCCATGCCGAAGTGTACCATCTTCATAAATGCACAACTCTGGCCTTCTTTCTGCCTCGTACTCTGCTATGAGCCGCTAAATTTTAGAATCTATAGACTGTGCTATCCGGATTCTCTCAACTATGCTGGACTGAACCTGTAGACTGGCCATCAACGCCACATTGGTAGGAAGAACTACTTCAATTCCCATCTTCTGAAAATCTGCCAATAACTCTGGTTGTGCCGTTAGGAGGTAAACTCCGGTTCTCCGGCTCAACGCATCTGCTACAACGTTGGCCTTCCCTGGGTGATACTGCAAATCTACATCGTAGTCCACCAGTAGCTCAAGCCATCTCCTCTGCCGTATATTAAGGTCCTTCTGGGTGAAAACATACTTCAGGCTCTTGTGATCAGTAAATATCTCTACTCTATCTCCGTACAAGTAGTGTCTCCACAACTTGAGTGCAAACACTACTGCTGCCAGTTCTAAATCGTGGGTCGGGTAATTCTTCTCATGATCACGAAGTTGACGTGATGCATAAGATATTACCTTCCCATGCTGCATCAAGACACACCCCAATCCTCTGCCTGAAGCGTCGTAATAAACTGCGAATCCTCCGGTCCCATCTGAAAGTGTGAGAATGGGAGCCATTATCAAGCCTCGCTTCAACTTCTCAAATAATTCCTGATATTCCGCTGTCCAAGCGAATTGCACATCCTTGCGGGTCAACTGGGTCATCGGCGCTGAAATCCTTACAAAATCTGATACAAACTGCCGGTAGTAGTCGGCCAATCCAAGGAAGCTGTGAACCTCTGCCGCTGAACTAGGTACTGGCCATGACTCGATAGCCACAATCTTCTGGGGATCTACTTCCTCTCCTCCTTGGGTAATAATGTGACCCAAGTACGAAATGCGATCGAGCCAGAACTCGTATTTACTGAACTTGGCGTACAACTGGTGCTCTCTAAGCGTCTGAAGGACGATTCTGAGATGCTGCTCATGCTCTGCTTCGCTCTTGCTGTAGACCAGGATATCATCTAGGAACACGATCATGAACTGATCCAAGTAAGGCATAAAAATGCGATTCATGAGGTCCATGAATACGGCTGGCGCATTGGTCGCTCCAAAGGGCATAAAAAGGAACTCCCAATGCCCATACCTAGATCGGAAAGCTATCTTCGGGATGTCTTGCTCTCTGACTCTGATCTGATGGTATCCTGACCGTAAGTCTATCTTCGAAAATACCGAAGCCCCTCTGAGTTGATCAAACAAGTCATCTATCCTCGGGAGAGGGTATCTGTTCTTGATTGTCACTGAGTTCAAGGTACGATAATCTACACATAACCTAGATGTACCATCCTTCTTTTTCACAAGAAGCATCGGGGCTCCCCAAGGTGATCCACTTGCACGAATGAATCCCTTGGTCCTGAGTTCTTCAATCATCTTGTACAAAATCTCCAACTCTGAAGGCGCCATTCTGTAGACTCGCTCTGATACTGGTGCTGTTCCGGGGATTAAGTCTATAGTGAACTCGATCTCCCGCTCTGGCGGTATTCCTGGAAGTTCTTCTGGGAAGACATCTAGAAATTCTTTAACTATCCTGGGCAGCTGCACTGCTGCTACTGCCATCCGCAACACTGGGGATGATGGCTCCACTGCTCCTCTGGAAACTGAGAACTCTGGCTCTCCTAGAATGATGAAAACAACTCTGCCAATATGGCAGTCTATCCTAGCATACTGGTTCCTCAACCAATCTATGCCTAAGACTACATCATAGTCTGCCATAGAAAATTCTATAAATCTAGCGGGGAACTCTCTACCGCTAACTACGATCCGACACGAGGAAAACACTCTATCTACTCCCACAAGACCATTACCAGTAAGTATATTAAGCCTCACTGCTAATGACTCGGGCTCCAATCCTATCCGTGTCGCAAATCGTGCAGACATGAATGAATGCGATACACCAGAATCAAATAATACCAATGCTGGAGAGAAGTTGACGAGAATAGTACCTGCCACTACCTCACCTGGTGCAACTTCTTCTTCCATAGCCATCATCATGGCCTGACCTCTAGCTGCGGGTCCCCTCTGCTGGAAACCTCTCTGCCTGCTCTGCACTTGGGCTTGGGTATACTGCTGCTGGTTCTGCTGATGAAATGATTGGGCCTGAGGCAACAATGGCCTCGGGTACAGCTGCTGCTGCACAGGTGCTGGTCCCCTAACCGATGGACTGGTTAGGTTGGAAGAGGATGAACTAGCCCTATTCGGGCAAGCTCCTATCTTGTGATCTGCCGCTCCACAAGCTAGGCACAATCCTTGTGCCCTACGACAATCTGCCACTACATGGCCTGGCTTCCCACAATGAGAATATCCCATCGCGGAAGTCTGCTTCTGCTTCTGCTGTTGCGGGTACGTCAGGGTCGAATGCTGAACCGACATCACTGAGGTCGCCCGCCTCGGAGTTCCAATAGTCAAACTTCTAGCTGCCGGGGCTGGAGCTGATGACTGGTGCATCTGACTGTGGGACCACTTCCTACCTTCGGTCCTATCCACGATCCTTTGGGAGGTGTACTCATGCCTCCTAGCCGCTCTCAATACTGCATCGAATGTCTGGTGCTCGAACTGCTCGACTGCCAACAAGATCTCTAAATGCAGTCCCTGCTGGAACCACTGGGCCCTATTAAACTCGGTTGCCACCAAGGTGGGGGCAAACCTACTAAGTCTAGAAAACTCAGATACATAACCGTCGACTGTTCTGTCTCCTTGCTTCAAGTTGGTAAATCTCGTCTGTAGGTCGTACCGAGCTACAGCATCAAAATACTTCGTCTGGAATCTCTCTCTAAATACTGCCCAAGTAATAGGTGCCACTAATCCCATGGCCTGCGCTGTCCACCAACTGCGAGCAAAGTCCAGCAACTGTAGCCGTACCACGGCCACCTTCTCATTCTCGGGTGTTCTAGCTGCTTCCAGAATCACCTCGGTATCCTGAAGCCAAGCGTCCGCGGCAATCGCATCTTCACTGCCATCGAAGAATGGAGGGTTCAGGCGCTTGAAGTTGTTGGCCGCGCTGTTCCCTGGATGACCGCCCCTGGTCAAAGCATCTGCCACTACCTGGTGCAAGGCGTCTCCTCGACGATCTTGGGAAGCTATCAAGGTCCTGATAAGACCTACCAATGTGCCATCATCCGGCTCGGCAGGCTGAACAGGCTGAACTGGGGGCTCCCCTCCAGTAGGCACAACTCTGGAGGCTACTCCGGAGTGCTGGGCTTGATCTCCTGGCTGCTGGTCCGCGGGAGTTGCTCCACCTTGCTGACCGGCGGGGTCAGGTACAGTACCGCTGAAGAAGACGACACAGGGAAAACAATAAAGAAGGACCAGGACAGATCAACGATACAAGCATGTGATCAAGTCAAGATTCCAGAGATTCAGAGGATATGATAAGAGATCAAGGACGAGTACTGATTGAGACATCTATCGGTAAACCCCCCATATTTCTTGATTGACAAGACCTGCATGGGTCACCACTTAAACCATGTCACGCCCCAGAACCAGAATACTGGAGAGCGGGGGCGAACATAGCCAGCTACGTATATTGAAATAAAGTCCATCTCGCTATACGGTCACGGCTGTCTAGATATGAGGGTTTACTGCAAGCCAACGGTCTCTTAAGGTCAAGCCTATTGTCTCAATCTCAAGCAAGTAATATAAGTACAAGATGTTTGACCACCAAATATACAATAAAAGACGTCACAAATATTACATATTCAGTTGATCATGAAGCTAGTCGTACAAAATACGAGGACTAGCAAGAGTTTAGTCATACATGATCAACCCTAGGATTTGTTAATCATGTTTACAGCCCTAGGCAGACAATAAGTAAATGTGCATTGAGCTAACAGGTGCTCGTCGGCTAAACGCCTCAAAAGAATAATTTATAATAGAGTGAGCGAAACAAAATAGAAAACCCACTCGTAGCCCGGGTTCCTTCTAGTCGCCACCATCGGGCTGGAGGTTCGGTAGATCCTCGGGTGCTGCTCCGAAATTTAGCCACACAAAACCAGCTGGATCAAACCCCAGAAAGAGCAAGTGCCACAAAGGAGGCCCCGAAATAAGAACAAACCAGCATATCAGAACATAAGAAATTGGAAGAAAAGTACAAGTAATAAAAGTACAGCAGGATAATAAACGACTAGGGATATGAAACTACTCCGGGAACCAGATTACAACCCGTAAACCAAACAAGGACCGGGGTTGTAACCCGTCGCCTGAATAGCACTTGTCCCTATCCATTTATTGTTAAAGATAAGTAAAACAATCATGTTCAGGAGGACCAGGTACTGGGAATAAACAGGACTTAGACAGAACTAGACATCATCCATTCACAAGCGGCCAAGCAAATTCTACGGCTTACTACTTTAGCTAACTAGGGTTATCACAAGCCTAATTACTAACAAGATGCCAGTGAGAATTTCCCAGTCCCAAGCCCTGCAGACCATCCAGTTATCCTTCCGCGGGTTGAGAGTATGGTTGGGTATATCGCCCAGGAGACGATATACCCTTAGGTGACTTAGAGGTGCAACACATGACTGTGTGCTGGAAATTTGCTCTACTCGTCGGCAAGCTACAAATCCAATTAAAGCGCCCAGATAACGAGACTGCCTGTGACTGGAAATTCTCCATGAACTATAGTTTGATCTAGTCATTATCCTAATCCATATTCAGTGTGAATCCCTGACCGTGGGAACCAGGGAGTCACGTCCTAGACATGATGCAAGACAAGACAGGTAGATTGCACAAGCAAGCAAGCAAGAACACCCACGGTGTCAGAGTTGGTTATGCAAGTCAAGTTAGCCATCGCAACGGCATCAGGTCAAGTCAGGTTACAAGTTACTAGTCAAATCGCAAGTTACAAGTCAAGAGTGCGCCGCCACGGGCCACTATCGAGTTATCAAGTTACAAGTCAAGAATGCACCCCATCGGGTCATTTCCCATAAAATCAGAAGGTACTAGGATCATAAATCGCAGAAATCACAAAAACTGTAGTAGTCATAGCAAATACTGAAAATCGTGTCAGGTCGTGTTAGGTCAAGGTAGTCGTGCTGTATGGAACAAGATCTCAAAACTCTAATTAACAATAGAGAAACCAAGATCCAAAAATAATACCAAAATACCATGGTTAGTGGATTGCGCAAGGGGTCAGGGGGTTGGATTGCGCAGGGTGTCAGCTGCGCAGGGTGCCAAGTGCGCAGGGGCACAGGGGGCAGGGTTGGGTGGCACATAGGGCCAATTGTGCAGGGGTCAAGAGCGTATGGAGCCAAGTGCACACGAAGCCAACTGTGCAGGGGTGAGCTGTGCAGGAGATTGAACTGCGCAAGATGAGTTGCGCTGAGGATGCATCGCGCGAGGGATGAACTGCGCAGGCTTAGACTGCGCTGAGTTGGAATGTGCAGGATGTGAACTGCGCAGGAGTCAAGCCAGCTGAGAGCGAGCGCGGTTCGCCAAAGGGCTAGCTGCGCGGTCGGCACTGCGCTAAAGAGCGCAGGCCGAGGGGGAGGATGCACGGTCCAGCACTGCGCTAAAGAGCGCAGGCTGCAGTCTTCTTCTCCAGGCCGAGAGCAAGCATCAAGAACCCAAAAATTCTATTCTTCATATCTTGGTCAAATCAAAGCCAAATCTAGATTTTCAAAGTTCTAACTTGAGTAAAATTGAGTTCTCTTCCACACGGAAGCATCAAAACCCACAAAAACCCAACTAAAATAGATCAAAACCATATAAATCTGAAAATAGAGAAAACTTAGATCTAGAACAAAGGAGACTCCAAATCACAAAATGTCAAGTTCTAATGTTCATCTCCATGGCCTAATCTAGCTAATGGACAAATAAAATAGGGTTCTCATGTGGTGGCAAGGTGCACTTGCCTATGGGTGTTGGTGAGTTGTGTAGAGGAAGGAAGAAGAAGGAGATGGAGAAAATAAATGAAAGAGTTATGAGGAGAAAGAAAAGGTTGGTAGGGTTTTTAATGAGGGTGGTTATGTTGTGTTGAGGGTGGAGCATAGGCTAAGGTGTTCCAATTGCATGTTGAACCAAACCAAACCAATCCTCCACAAAATAAAACCAAGCCATGTCAAAACCTATTTTACGAGAAAACTCAAAATCTGTAAGCTGAGCCAAAATACAATTACAGGTCAGGATCTGAAAAAATAAAATACAGGTCCAAGATACATGCAGGCTTAACAAAATACGTGTTCTGAGATATGGGTGTTACAATAGTCGTCAAAATGATACAAATGTGTGCATGATGGCATCAAGATTTAAGATTCAACACAACCCTATATATGAAGAAGATCTTGTATGTGACAACTATAAGAAGATAGGCCACATCAAAGAAGATTGTACTATAGGCCACATCAAAGAAGATTGTACTACTGCTAGAAAAGAAAGTCACTATGAACAATCAAACGAAGGAAGATCATCATCTCACAAGTACGCTACCACGAACATATAGTGCGAAAGTGAAGCAAGCGACTCAGAAGAAGAAGATAGACCTCGTCAAGCTGCAAATATATGCACAATGGCATTATTTAGCGAGGTACAGAATAATCCCCTTCTTGAAGAGAATGAATTCTCTTATGATGAATTATCTGATACTTTCCATGATTTATTTAATGATTACAAGAAGGTTCTAAATAAGTATAAGCAAGCTAGAAAGGATATTCTATCCTATAAGCGTGAGAAGGAAAATCATACTTGCTTATTGAATGATGCTGAAAATACTTCTCCTTCTGATAATTCTACTGAGATTTCCATACTTAAGTCTAGATTGCATGAAGCACTTGATTGCATTGAGAAAAGCACTCAAGAAAATGCTAAACTTAAGGAGGAATTAGAATCAGAAAAGAAGAAGTATTCTATTGCTTCATGTAGAATTGATGCTCTTACTGCTAAATATGATGAGATCTGTGCTAACTCTAAAAAGTTAGAGATTAGACTGGGAAAGTAGGTGGCACAACCTACGACTCAGTCTAACACAAGACACGTAGCACATCACAAAGTCACACATGTCAGATCATCTAGAAAGGAAGCAAGCAAAGCTAAAGCTTCACACAACCATGCTTTCTATTACAAGCATCCATGTACATCATATCACACTACTGCACGTTCACATACTGCTGTACATAGCACTAGTAATACTTTCTATCATTATTGTGGTATGAATGGACATGTTTCTAATCATTGTCAGATTAGAAAACTAGTTGATATGAACTTGTGTAAATGGGTTCCCAAAGCTAACAAATGTGGATCCAAGTATTGGATACCAAAGTCTTTACCTAATATTTCAGGTGGAGCTACTTATGATGAGCCATAGAACCATGGAGCATGTTGGTGATTGCAAAGCTATAATGGTCATCTTCCATGCAATTGCACCAATATATGTATGGTCACTAGAAACACTTTGGTAACATGCTTCCTAAATAGTTTTTAATATCTAGCATGTTCTTATTGATGTCGTGCTATTAACTTTCATTGATATCTTTTAAATTGTTTATTGAAATTTAATCCTAGCATGACTAGATGTTTAGCTTAAATGTTTAGTTCATACTAAATAGTCTTACTCACTTTTCATTAGTGTGACACATTTGTCTATGTATTCTCTTTACCATTAGTCTTTATTCTTGAAGCATGTATACCACTCTAGTCTATTGGAGCTTAATTTTTGGTTAATATATTTTTTGACTCTTCGTCATTAATATTCTTTTATGGTCATTTCTTACTGATTTGTCTTTAACATGGCATATTTACTTTGACCAGTATTTTGTGACTATGTATGTTTAGCACAAGTCTTGTTAACCTTGTGCTTGCATAATATATTCACTATTAATTTTCATATTTTATTTTGATTAACTTCTTATGAATCAATTACATCTTTGTCTGATATATGAGTTAAGTTCAAGTTCTATATTATTTTAAAAAGCAGTTTCAAACTTGTGCTTATCTCATACTTTAGTTATTGATTAATTTGAACAAATTTATGTTATTCTCCTTATTAGCTTCTTCCTTAAAGTCTCTTTTAATGATATTTTTTCTTGGCTTTTTGATTGACAGTTTGGATACATGACTCTTATTTAAATTATTTTTTATCTTGATAAACCATTATTTGGGTATTTACTTCTTTTATATTTAGGGATTCTAGATTTTGATGTTTTTTGATGATACTGTATATATTCCTACAAATCTAAGTTCTTAAGAGTAGCGACCAATTTGGGAACAAGCCGAAAGGGTCCTTCTGTCATACAGGTATAAATAGTCTGAAGCGACACGGTGTACTAGTCTTCGGACTACCGCTAGCTGGAAACCGGCCCCTATAGCTAACCCAAAGTGATCAATACTTTATAAACTTATGATTTATTAAGGTCTACTTGCAACTATTGTCTAGTTCTGTATCCAGGGCACTGAACCTAGTCCCCAGATTACAGAATACATCAGCATATCTACGCCCTACATTTTGATTTACAAATATTTTATATTTTATTGTTACCCAATAATTTTGTAGCACATATGGATAAATGTAATTGATACATCTTAAACCGTATGTTACATTGTTCTAAGGCTTCTTTTTAGTCCATATAATATAATTTATTTCATATTGCACTAATTCTTCTTAAATCCTCGGTTATTAAAGAAGAGATTTATTTTTGGTACAAGCCTACAAAGGGTCTGTCTGTCACCATGGCTATGGCCAAAGCGAAGCGGTACTTAATTGTTCTTCGGTGAACTCCCGTTAGCTGGGATAGTACCCCTACAACTAATCCGAGATTAATCAACGATTTATAACCTAAAGATTTGTTGAGATCTAGTTGCAATTGTTATCTCATGGATTTTGGATTTTAGCTTTGATGGACAACATTTTATTAAACAAAAGGTAACATATATTGAACTTCCATAGGTTAATATTTGTCATCTTTTGATATATTCAATATTTTTATCTTTTGATATTCAGACTTTATGAACTTTTGAATACTCATTGATTATTATGGTCTTTTGATTTTGCCTTTAGCTTGTGTAATATTCATGATATTAAGCTTTATATTATCACTTCTTATTCAAGTTATTTACTGCCTACAACAGTAACTCTTTGCGGGGGAGAAGTCGGTGAATTTCTCCTTCTCAAAGCGTTTCTTCTCATTAACCCTACGGTTATCTGATAGATACCATACGACGGCTTTAAAAGGGAAAAAATGAACGTTGATAAAAAGATCTAATATTTTGGAATTAGTTTCCTACTTTTGAAAATATTCCTCTGATTTTTAAATTTTGTCAATACTATTTTTTTGGATATAGCCATGTAAAGGTGGAGTAATTAATTATTTCAATTATTCCCTTGACATGCCATATATTTAGAATATATTTTTCTTTAAACATTTAACTAGTCATGTTTTATTTGTTCAAATAGACTATCTATGATCTATGGATTCTTTTATTAAAACTGTTTTCATGATATAAAAATTTGAATCGTCAGCTGTCAGTCTGAAGACTAAATAGACGCATTCGAACTTTTATTAAGACAATTTTTTATAATAAATTCTGTATTTCAAAAGTCTTTTTGAATTGTCCCTGATTTGTTGAATCTATCTGTTATTTGCATTGAAACAGTTTTCATAAATCCTTTATTGTCTTGAATTTTTAGAGACATATTTTATTTTGAGACATATTTTGTCTGTTCATCTTTAAGCATTTATTTATCGGATTTTTCTTTTAATTGCCTAAAGATGATGCTTTGTTTTAAGTTTTAAACTTTATATGCATTTGATCAAAGGGAAGAAAGATGCATATATTGGATATTCCTTAGATCTTATGGTTATTGTTTTTCTTGCATTTAAATTACTTCAGAACTAGAATACACATATTTTAAAGGGGAGCAAATTAATTGTTTCAAATTTTTATGTCCTTAATATGTGGCATACCTAGTTCATCATGGACATATATTCTTTTACTTATATATCTTGTTGAGTTGTTCATGATATTTGAATTTGCATTGAATTTATGAGAGAATATATGATTATTATTATTTCTTTTTTATTCTCTCATTCTATTTGAGTTTCTAAAAGTTATCTTGCCAAATATATTTAATTATATATTTGATTTTTCTTTGAGCTTAACTTAATTTTAGTTTTTCTTATTGAGATTTATCTCAAAGTTCATGATTATTTATATTTAGACTAATCATACTTGACGAGGGAGCATTCACGTCGACTGAATTTATCCTTATAAAGTATTTTGTCTTCATTATCTTCATGTTTATCTAATGGATATACATATATCATGACAAGGTAATTGAATTCAAATGCATGAACTTTGATATAGATTTTGCATAGATTCTATTATATTTATTTTGATTTTTTTCGATGATTATACTCTTTATGAAATTGATTCACTAATTTGTATGGACAAATTATGGATCATATTTTCTTGTGATCATTGTTAAAAGTCTCATTTTGTTTTGCTTTTGTTTGTATATACTAGATCTGTAAATTTTTCATGATTTATTTATGACCAATAAGTGATTTCTACGTTATTGGTATCTATTTCAAAACTACAGTTTCATTTTATTCATTATATTGAGTTTTCAATGTCATTTTTGGATTTCTAGTTGGTAAACTATATATTAATTGATTTCCTTTTTCTAAGTTCAACCAACTATATTATGTTTTGATAAGTTTTATATACTTTTTTTAATTATGCAAATTTCTAAACTTGTCGGTACACTGTTCTCCTAATCCTTAATCATATTATTTTTGCATTCCTCCTTTACTTATGCTTGAGTTCGTTTTATCTCTTATTACGGGGGAGCTTATTTTTTATCATGTCAAAAGGGGAGAAATAAGTTTAAGTTTAAGTTAGCACACAATATTCTAGTAGTATGTATTTATTAGTGATAAATGCATCTATTGTATATATCTTAAACTTAACCGATTTGCCATAATCAAAAAGGGGAAGATTATTAGCCCAATAATTACATCATATTTTTGAATATGGCTAATCAATTAAGTTTAACTATTGAAGTCACTAATATTCATATAATCACTATCTAGTTGCTACTTAAACATAGCATTGTCCTTATGTTCACTATATCAACATTGCTATGCTTGTATCATATTGCTTTGTTCGTCTAACATGTTCTTGTAAAACATACAGTAAGCATGATCAAGCTTTGTCAAAGTAAAACATATGCAATGGAGAATTAATGATGGGCCAAAGACGACGTTATACAAAAAGATTTCTCTGTTTATCTTTGGACAATTGTCGTCAAGGAAAAATGCTTCTTCAATGTCAAGAAAAAGGCGTCATCATATGGGCTATTGGTTTTCATATTTATTATGTATTTTTCTATTTATTGAGTCTAGATTATTTGTGAGTCGGGATCACTGGCAATTAGAAGTCTATCTCAACCTATCTTGATTCATTCCTTAAACCGAGCCAAACCCAATTGAACCAAAAACCAACTTAGGTTGAACCAGAACCAAAGGAACCAAACTCGGCCAGAGTTCTGCCCGAACTCGGATCGAACTCGGTCAGCAGAATTCACTCCTGGTCAGAAGCTTTACCTATTCTTGTGGATCTCTAATGTTTAAATTTTTGAACGTTAGGGTACCGAGTTCTGTCCGAACTCTGTCCTAGAAAAACCTATAAATAGAGACGAAATTTTTATTTCTAAACATAGACTCAATCCTTCTTCATCTTCTCTATCTATTCTAAAGTTTTCCTATTTACCAAGAGCTTTAAATCTTCCTATTCCCAAGACAACTCCTATTCTTCTAAGTGTCGATGGTTTTCGATTAGGAGTATTTTGAGTTGTACAAGCTTGGAGTATAAAAGCTTTCTTCAGAAAGGTGTTGAAGTTTGTTCGTGAGCTTCAGATAAAAATACGATGGTATTGAAGTTGACGTGTTCTTCGGAGCAAAACACGTGGTGTAATCTCTATTTTAAATAGTGGATTCAATATCGGGTTGAGTACTCGAGACTGGACTAGTCCTCTCAGAGGAAAACCAGTATAAACCTTGGTGTTTGCGTTTGCTCTTCTCAACTCATTTAATTTGTGCATTTACTTATATACTGCATGCTCCATATTTGTTTAGTCACTGCCATAAATATTTTTAAGTGGTGATTATTATTCCGCTGCACACACGCACTCTATTCACCCCCCTCTAGAAGTGCTCAACGCTCCTACGATTGGTATCAGAGCAAGGACTCTATTATCTGGCTTAACATTCTTAGAGTAGATCCTTATTATCAATTGTTAACCTCTGATTTCAATTTCCTACATATTGGCCAGCCCTCTAACATTCCACGATAGGATGTTAAGCATTGGGGTGGTTGTGGGGGGGTGTTGAGCTTTGTGGCTGACCTAGTGGTCATGGCCGTGGCCTCTTGGGAGTGTTTTTTCTTCTTGTTGTAGAAGATTTTGTGAGCTCCCGGGGTCGCTGTTGTGATGTCATCCGTCACTCGGGCGGACCTTGTGCTGTGTTACCTGTTTCCTCCATCGGGGGGCATCTATTTTCTCAATCTCAATCTTAGGGGCATCTTCTGTCTCAATCTCAGCCAGCGCGCAGAGGGGATTGATGGGGTCCACGAAGCCGGTTTCCTCGGCTTGCTGGAATCTGTCCGCGGGAACGAGGCCAAAGGTGGCCAGGTCATTCTCGGAGTCACTTTCGGAGCTGAGGGGGGAGATTGTAATATCGGCTAGGGTCGGGTGGATGATCAAAGCCATCTGGTTCTCCCCCTCATTGATCGATGAGACAACGCAGTTCGGTTGCTCACTGGAGGACTTCTCGCAATCAACGGGAGGGGTCCTGCCGGGATGGGGGCTCTCCTGGAGGACGTCTGGAGAGGAAGATGTGAGGGTATCGAACCTGTTGTTGAGGATGATGGCTGGGGGTTCGACGGGAGCGATGGCTTTAGCCGAGGGGGGACTGGGTGAGCCGTCGCTGTCTTCGAACTGGAGTTGGGTCGCCTTGTGGGATTGCGACTTATGGGGAGCTTTCTTCTTAAGCTGAGGGTGGGACCTGAAAAAATGCTTTGTGACGTGGCCTCTGATCTGACAGTGCTTGCAGAATATAATGTTGTTGTCATACACCAGCGTCTAAAAGTGTGTCTGTCCCCCGAGATCGATCTAAATAAGAGTGGGAGGATCAGCTGACAGGTCGAGCTCCACGCAAATCTTCGCGTAGTTGCCTTTGGAGAGATTGCAGATTTCTTCGGCAATGGCTACGAGGGTCCCGAAGGAGCTGGCAATCCTCTTAAGAGCAGCGGGGGCAAAGCAGACAAGAGGAAGGTTTGGGAGGGTGATCCACGCCGAGATAATTGTCGAGTCGACTTTGGGGTTAAATCCGGGGGACCATTTGGCAATCTTGACGCTATGGGGGCCAATGCTGGTGGTGCCTTTGGCCCAGACTAAAGAGTAGTCGGAGTCGGAGGAGAGATGGAGGAGCAAGTGTTTGGGGTCCAACGGGGCGACCTTGTAAGCAGAGGCGAGACCCCAGCCTGCGATAGCTTCTTGAGCTATGAGGATTTTCGGGTACCCGGGGGGAGGGAACTTCAGCACGAACGTCTTCGCGAAGCTTGCAGATAAGGAGGAGATCTTAGCTGAGGAGAACGAAACGTGGATGGTATATCCATCGGTGGGGCTCGGGAGCTCGATGACCAGCAGCTCGAGGTCCTCGGACAGGAGAGAAAGCTGCACCGTGCGATCCGGCCGTAGAATCTCGACGAAAGAAGGGACTATGGGGGGTCATAGCACTACCGGGAGGGGGAAGCCCTGGTTGTGCGGTTGGAGGGGTGGGAGAAGGTGCGACTGCATCGCAATGCGTCGATGGCGACCCATCGGTGAGCACACGGCGGGTGACGGTTCCAGCCGGGACGGAGACCGAGATAGAGCAAGTGGAGGCAACATGGAAGGTGGGCGCATAACCGTCTAAAGCATGCACATGGGTCCCCGGGAGGCGAGGAAGGGCGCATGCGCCAGGGCGGGGGAGAGTGGGCGCATAGCACCCGGCTGGAGGGAGGGAGGGCGTCTGGCTGCCCATGGAAGTGGACACATAGGCCAAGCTCTGCGGAGGAGCGGGCACATAGCAGCCCAAAGGAGGTGGGGGCGCATAGCCTCCCGCACGCGAAGGGAGCAAAGAGCTGGCACCCTGCTGAGCGAGGGTGGGCGCATAGCCGCCCCACCGGGAGGTGGGCGCATGGCTGGTCCGGGCCGGAGGAGAGGGCGCATATCCTCCAACACTGCTCCCAACCACAGTGGGCGCATAGCCGTCCCAACGGGAGGTGGGCACATGGCTGGTCCGGGCCGGGGATGTCACGACCCACACCCGTTTTTTTTAAACGGATACGAGACGTGTCCAAGCCAGCCTACGCCGCAGTATCGACGGTAGAACACTGTCACGGCCATGAAGATCAAAATCACAAATAATACTCATTCACATAATTAATTTAACTTACAATGGTCACAAGTTTTATATTTGTAGAAAAATATAAGCTTGTACAGATAAATGAATGACTACAACTCAACTATCTAGCTAGTCTCTAGGCTTTTGTCTGCAAGTATTCCCGTCACTCCCCAAGCTAAGTGAATCCACGGCTAACCTGAAAATGTTGGTTTCTAGTCAGGAATGGAACGAGCACAATTCACTGAATGCAATTTCAAATAAAGAAAATGACTATACAACAGAGGTTCGACATCAATTACATGTTTTTGAAAATAAACAGGAAATACGGAAAACCAATACCAAATAAATAGACACAAAATACTTTCCCCAACTGTTAGAAGTACCTTTGATATGTGATCGATCTGGGGCACTACACCGCACGGTCTACGATGTCTACTTGCATGAAAATAAGCACTGTCTACGATGTCTACTTGCAGAAAAATAAGCACTGTCTACGATGTCTACTTGTAAAAAATAAGCACTGTCTACGATGTCTACTTGCAGAAAATAAGCACTGTCTACGATGTCTATTTGCAAAAAATAAGCACTGTCTACGATGTCTACTTGCAGAAAAATAAGCACTGTCTACAGTCGGATCACACATCCTTGGTACTTCTCATTCCCGACTCAACAATTTATAATAGAGTATAAAAATAACATAACCAATGACTAATCAATAAAATATAGTAAAGATCAATATCAAAATACAAACAATAAACTGTACTCGCCTGTGGTCCTGTGCTGGTGAAACCGATAATCTGAGCCACTTAGTATGCCACAATAGTCAAAACCCATACAACAGTCTCCGGAAGCTGAAATAAACATTACCAATGTTCTTAGAATAGTCAAATTAGCTAGGATTGCCTGTCCTTAAGTCCAATTCTGGACACAGGGACAAAACGGTAATTTCGGGCTAAAACGGTATCCGTCGTTGGACCCGCTTTGCACCGAAAAGCGTGCCAGAGTCAATGGTCTCTAAAGTCATCAAACTATATATCTACGGATCCAGTTTTCCGATATGAACCCAACCGTATGTCCAGAGTTGGATTCCAGCGGCCGTGCACAAAATCACCCGTCGAGTCGAACCGTAGGGCCCGCAAAACAGCGTTCCGATTCCACTGTCTCAGAATCGGACCAAACTTGGCATGCAGGACCAGAAAAATAATACGGACCTGTTGGCGTAAGTTTCGTCTCGATCTGACGAGCGTGCACAAAGTAATTGAGAAATTTGCACAGAGGCCGATAAGGAAAATTTCGACGGATACGCATCAAATTCGTCGCGCACACGCGACCAATTTGAATTCCGTCAAAGCACACGCGACCACGAAGCCTTTACGCAGCTTTCGATGCTTTCGGTTTGCGATCACATCGCCCGTATTGGCGGGACGCACGTCGTGTGGATGAGTTTTTCAAGTTTTCTACTATTTTGAAATCAGGTTTTCGGTCAACTTCAGAACTGAATAACTTTTAATCTACTTTATAAAATCTGAATCTACAAGAAGGGTTACGAGGCCCTATTGGTTTTCTAAAGGTGTGTTCAAATAGAATTCCTAATATGGTACTGGATCGATCGAAAACGATCTTCCAATGTGGATGCTTGGGCTGTTTTTGTGTTCTGTTTTTGACAGTTATTCGTCGATCTTCACATCGACTTCCTGTCGATCCTAGATCAAATCGATCCCTACTAATTACTAGGCTACCTAGACAGTTAGGTTGTGGTCGCATATGTGAAAACGAAACAAGAATTGATCGCACGAGGAAAGAATGGTTCACCTGCGAAGTAGGGGTGCTGCCATTGTTTCTCTGTTTGCTGTGCACCTGAGCGCGCGCGCTGTGCAGCATCCGCGCGGCCGTGGCCGCGCACGGCGGCGCCCAGTGTGGCGCGCGAGGCTAAGGTCGTGGGTGGCGGCGTGGGTTTGTGTCGAGGGTTAGGGTTTTGATGATTTTATCTCCTGTGTTTTCTTTCCCGAACATATATACATGCTCTGTAACCGAGCGGTTTCGATTTGGAAAAGAAAACTCAGCTCGTGGGCTGAGGGGTGTTTACACGCGGTTGGGGGTGTTTAGCTATTAGTATTCTTTTTCTTTTCCTTTTTCTTTTTTTTCTTTATTTAAACTATTTATTATTAGTATAAACATATATATATATATATATATATATATATATATATATATATATATATATATATATATATATATATATTTTTATATATATATATATATATATATATATATATATATATATATATATATGTAATTACTCATACGCGTATATATATATACACACATATACATATATATACGTACATTTATATATAGATACATACACATATGCGCTTATATATATATTTATATATATATATATATATATATTTTTTTTTTTATATATATATATATATATATTCACATATATAATGTATATTCATATATACACACACACATATATATATATTTATATATACATATACATACACACGTATTCGACATATATTCCTATATACATACTCACGTATATATACATATCATTTATATAATAAATGATTTAATAAATATAAATCATTTATCCTTTAATAACAACAAGTTAATATTAATGACAATAAAAATCCTGATGACAATTAAATAGCCCAGAAATCGTTTCTGATGATACAACACGCACACTACGCATCTGGCTCCAAAAGATCATACAAATTTTGTACAACACTATTTAATAATGATAATCCCTATAATTTACCTATAACAAATATTCTTAGAAAATAATTGACAATTCCTAAAAATATATACAAAAATACTTGCACTTACCAAACATGTCTATAAGATCGTATTTGGTCCCACTACATGCCTACCTGGCTTGTATTTGACTTGGGCCCAATCTGGACAGGTTCGGTACCACTGGGTCACTTAAACAGTCAAATAATAATAATAATAATAATAAATAATTAAACTATTTATAATGGTCATGTCATAACTTGGTCTGGTTTTCCTAGTTAGGACATCATTATGGCTCGGCCTTCCTTTTCAAGGCTAATACACTAATCAAAGCACGCCACTGCACTACCCGTGCCATGATTTCTAGTCACCTTGTACTTAAATTCCTAACTATGACTAAAATTATCTACCGTAATAATTAACTAAATAATCATTTATAAGAATCTAAAAATTATCATTTAATTAAAATAAATAATAAAATATTTTAAAATAAAAATTCTGGAAAGGGGAGCTACAAATCTACCCACCTTAAAATAATTTCGTCCTCAAAATTCTAGCTCATAAACATGCCTAAAATTCAAACAAAAATAAAAGAATAAGTCCACTATTACCACAATCTCCTCAACTTTATTTTCTCCGGAATATTTATACATCCTCCTAGTCATTCCGTAACTACGAATCATCGAGGACTTCTACCCACCTTTGGTCACACTACTCCATCAATTCTCTTGTCGCTAAAGCTTTACAATCTTTCAACTAATTGCTAAAATTGCTACCAATAGTTATCTATTGCTTATGGCATCTATAATCCTCTTATATCTATTAAGCAACCCAAAATTTAACAAGCACAAATTTACACCAGTGGCTAAGAAATATATTGATAAACTCTAAATAGTATGACCATTCGTCGCTCTGCAATAGGAAGGACAGGATGATAAGGATGAATAATTGAAGACAATTATGAAGTTTCAAGAGCGATGGAGAGTATCCAATGATGCAGGTAAAAAGAATGTTTATGAACCATTGACTTATTTGCTAGATTGGCCTACTATAGTCTAATCACTTGCTAAATCGAATGACTCTTCGTTTCCTAGAGGGCTTGCAATCCATGCAATACATAAATTTCGTTCTCAAAATTTTATCTGAACAAGATTTCATAATGGAACAAAATTTGAGAAACCAAGATTGTGACCTTTTCCGTGCTTATTTAAACACACGAGAAAGAGATATAAATGCAATGCAAGATCGTATTGCAACTTCCAGGTAACTGGAATAATGGTTACGAAAGACACCACATTCTAAGAGGTGGATATTACATAATAGGTATAGGGACCTATTTTAAATAGTTCGGCTTACAGTCCAAAAATAGTGGTACGTATGGATGGATTTCATTGGGTCTTAATGGGTTCCTTAATTGGGCATCAATCGTCAGTTAGATGAACCTTGGACTTCAATCTATATGGACTGGACAAGATCCCTATGATAAGACTATTTCTACTAGGTTAGGGTAACCTAGAATAGATTTCACCCAAGTGGTCGAGCTAGTTGCCAGTCTGGTTGGTTAGCTAGGTCCCTAAAGCCCAAAAATGCGTCTTCCGTGACTTTTGTGTTTAAGTAGCACGAGAAGGCACAATTGAGTGGCACACTGGTGACATGTGCATAGTAGCTTCGAGTAGATCACCACCATATATTGGGTCGAATGAATTGAGTCAAGGTTGAGTCTCTAATTGTAGTTAGGAAGTTTATTGGTACTATGGTAAGGGTTATAGTTAGTCCTTTTTACCTGAAAGTCGTACCATAAAAATAGAGTACAAGAGAACGGATTTGAGTGGGACATGATATACCTAGATGAAGGTGGACTCGTCTAGATCTTACATATGAAATTTGTTGGAAGGTAACAGCTGGTCTTGTGCTCCGAATATTAATGACACGGCCGGTGACACAAAATGATCTAATGGAAAGTGGGAGTCCATGAGACACTAATTATCATCCTAATGAAAAATTATTCTAATCAATCGATAATCCTCGTATATCCAAAAACTTTAGGAGGCTTACAGTCTACCCACCTTAGAAATAGGACATGGTTTAGGAATAATTGAGGTTTGAAGAATACCCAAGTCCGTTATTGTGCCTCGACTCTTCTTTAATAAGGAATAAGGCACAGCGTAACGAAATACGGTAGATATAGTCAAGTCAAGGATCGTTCCTTAATAAATGGAAAACGAGTGTGTAAAATGACACATGGTCGATAAAATAGAATGACTTACTCGTCCGCAGTATACGAGAGTTTCCGATGGGGTAACCAACTCCAAGGCACAACATAAGAAAAGATTTCTAACAATTGAGTCAAGAAATTCTATTTGTGTCAAACCTGCCAGACTATGGTCATAAGGGTTGTAGTGATCAGGTATTGCTGTTGACAACTGGTAGGTCATAGTGTGACAGGGTATTTAAGCTATGGTATTGGCTAAGCTAGTGACTGTGGTGTTCCAACACTAGTTAGGTCTTAATAATAAAATTTACACAACTAGGACAATACTTGTTGGAAACCAATCTCGAAATGAGAGTCTACCATAGTCACGATAAATGATTACCCTATTGTCCACTCATCTCTTGTCTAACTGTGGGCTTCGGCCGAGGAAGGGTTGGTTCAAGGCTTAAGGGTTGCTAGTTAAGGCGAGCTTCTAGCAACTAATTAGAGACTCACAACATTTGGTTTCTTGAGAATAGATAGTCTCCTAGGTTGGCATTCTGACTAAGGGAAAAACCCTAATCATTCTCAAATTCAGATGGCTCGAAAGTCTCAATAGTAGTTTGAGGGTCGATGGAAGAACGAGTAACTCAATCACATGACTGGCCGATGGTAGCTATACTTGTGCCTACCATTATCATAGCCATGGGAATACTCTGTATCTCTCTACCATCACGAGCTTTTGTCTTTCCAAATCGGTAAAAGACAAAATAATAAAGAATTCAAGGGAGATGTTACTGAATACAATTTCGTGATTCAAGGGCGAACATATAATTCAAGAGGAATTGTCAATGCACGGATGAGATCCTAGAGACATCTGCATCTCAATCCACGTAGGTTAATCAGAGGGAGAGCGAACCGGATGCACTACAGTTGATCAGACCGTAATACATCGATTCTGATTAGACAATATGTTAGCAGGCGTCCCAACTAAACATATGCCTCGAATCAAGTTCGAGAACAGAGTGAGCTTGCAAAACTAGGCTGTAATAGCAGCATTGGTCAAGATAGTCAAAATACAAGTATGTGAGAATTTTGAAAGGGCACAAGTAGTTCAAGTTTTGAGAGAATCAAACTTCAGCTGGTGTTCTTGCTTACTCGGTCATCCTCCTATCTTCTTATCCATAAGTCCTTGGTCGACTAATGAGTTATGGTCCTCCAAATTCTATATTCTAGGTAAACCTATTATAGCGTCAATCAATATCCTCGTCAATAGGTCACAAGGACCATAAGATGCTAGATCGGGAGACGTGCTACCCAACTTACAAAACTTCCATTAATATTGGCTTTGGGTCTTATGGGACATACATGGCATTGTCCTATCCTCCATAGTATCCTAAACTTGTAATCACGTCTGAAGTCATTTCACCGAGAGTTATGCCTTGCCCGTATACTCGGACTGTGGTAAACCCTTGGATTCGTGATTTCAGAGTGATATGCTATCCGATACTCTACCTTATATTGACACAAGGGTGACTACGGTCAAAGAGGACCACTAGCTATAGTTTAGCAATATTCTATAACCTACATTTTCTTAAACTAATTTCAACTCTAGGGATCGTGCCTCGCCAGTGCACTACTGGCTGATACATAGTCTCCATAATTCAAATAAATGACGACAGTGCGCTGCTGTTCTGCCATTATGAGTTAACTAATATTCTTTTAACTATATCTGCAAAAATTTCATGCGCTTCTAGGGATTCAAACAAGTTGACCCTGAAATGAAGCGTAAGTATTTATCCTATTAGTCACAATCCTTAAAATAAAAGATTTAATCATGGAGGAAATAACTGAAGACAAAAGAATTACAAACATTCTAGCATCTATTCCATGTGTATTCAAACCATTGAGAAAAACCCTGAATTGAAACTAACTCGAGGTCCATATATGGATAATCTAATCAAAAATTATATAAAATAATAATTCTTAGGGCAAAATAGGAACTAAATAGGCAATTTGGACTAAGATGTGAGGATGATATCTAAAGAGACAAGGAGAAGCAATTGAATAATTCATCTAGGTTAGATCATTAATCCTAGGAAGCCCTGTCTCACCAAGTGAATCATCTATCCACATTGGATCAAATCGTCATATCAAGAGGTAATAGTGTACCTATGGGGATCTGACAAACTATCAACATTAATAACTCCCCATCTAAATTGCATGGCCTAGACTACCCATTGGTCAATTTGTGTAAGGGACTCCTAGTCCTAGTCATTCTCTTAAATTAAATTAATCCTTGTTCGTGAATGAGCATGTTCTAGTCGTAGGCTCGCAATAGTACAACTAACTTAAGTACCATCACGAGTTCGCATGATTTGCGAAAACACAGACCTGCATGGGCTACCACAAAAACTTGTCACGACTCACACCCATTTTTTTAATGAATACGAGACGTGTCCAAGCCAGCCTACGCCGCAGTGTCGGCGGTAGAACGCTGTCACGGCCATGAAGATCAAAATCACAAATAATGCTCATTCACATAATTAATTTAACTTACAATGATCACAAGTTTTACATTTGTAGAAAAATATAAGCTTGTACAGATAAATGAATGACTACAACTCAACTATCTAACTAGTCTCTAGGCTTTTGTCTGCAAGTATTCCCGTCACTCCCCAAGCTAAGTGAATCCACGGCTAACCTGAAAATGTTGGTTTCCAGTCAGGAATAGAACGAGCACAATTCACTGAATATAATTTCAAATAAAGAAAATGACTATACAACAGAGGTTAGACATCAATTACATATTTTTGAAAATAAACAGGAAATACGGAAAACCAATAGCAAATAAATAGACACAAAATACTTTCCCCAACTGTTAGAAGTACCTTTGATATGTGATCGGTCTGGGGCACTACACCGCACGGTCTACGATGTCTACTTGCATGAAAATAAGCACTGTCTACGATGTCTACTTGCAGAAAAATAAGCACTGTCTACGATGTCTACTTACAGAAAATAAGCACTGTCTACGATATCTACTTGCAGAAAAATAAGCACTGTCTACGATGTCTACTTGCAGAAAATAAGCACTGTCTACGATGTCTACTTGCATAAAATAAGCACTGTCTACGATATCTACTTGCAGAAAAATAAGCACTGTCTACGGTCGGATCACACATCCTTGGTACTTCTCATTCCCGACTCAACAATTTATAATAGAGTATAAAAATCACATAACCAATGACTAATCAATGAAATATAGCAAAGATCAATATCGAAATGTAAACAATAAACTCTACTCGCCTGTGGTCCTGTGCTGGTGAAACCGATAATCTGAGCCACTCAGTATGCCACAATAGTCAAAACCCATACAACAGTCCCCGGAAGCTAAAATAAACATTACCAATGTTCTTAGAATAGTCAAATTAGCTGGAATTGTCTGTCCTTAAGTCCAATTCTGGACACAGGAGCAAAACGGTAATTTCGGGCTAATGACATACCTTGAATTAGGATTTTGATTAGGATTTTGATTCGGTAATTTTGGGCTAATAACATTACCAATGACATACCTTGAATTAGGATTTTGATTCGAACTTAGCCTTTGGGTATGTGCTCAAACTCTGATACACTGTTCGAAATCTGGGAACCCTGAGATCATTTACTGGTTTCCATTTCTGAGTTTAATTATATTTTTTTACTATTTTGCTAATGATTTAAATTACCATGATCAGTTCATTATGTATGTTAGATTGATGTTAACTAAGGACTCTAGATTATGGGATTTTCGAATTGGTTTGGATATACTAACTACTAGGACTGTTTAGCATGAAACTGTCAAGTGGACTCGATGACCTGAGAACACATGTGTATTAGCACTGATTTCACATCCATGTTACCTATACCCCCATCATCCCACTGATTATACACTGTTATCCATATTACACTCTCACATCACACTGAACTGTACACTATACACATCCCCTATTAAAATCTGAATTTGAATCACTCACTCACCCTAACTTCTAAACTGTCATTTTGACACTCTAAAACCTGACAATGTTCACACACTATTTCCTATACACACACATGCCCTTTACTTGCCAATTTCCTGTTTTGCATACACACACATTCACATGAAAAATCAACCTGAGACACTAAGTCCACATTTCACATTACATTGGTTAGATAGTCACTGTTTTTCCCTGTTTACTGAGTATTGTATTATGGTTGGGTTGATTTGATACAAAGAAAACTGATTTTGGGTTTCAAATGTATTCATACATGGTATTGGTTTGGTTTTAAATGGGTTTGGGAATTCGATTTGGTTGAGACTTAAATGGTTTACACTGGTTAGTAGTTCACTGTTCTCATTTCCCTTTTCCCTTTCTATTTGATTGCAGTGCATATTAAGGTTTCAATGAGGTTAATGTTAATTGTGGTTAGGTTTAAACCTGGACATTGACACTTTTGCACATTGTTTTGGGTTGGTAGTTCAATGTATTGACACACAAACCATTCTCTGACATTCACTAACCTTCCTACACTGCCACCTGAGAACACAACACACCCTACCCAACTGTCAACTGAGAACAGCCACATATACACACACACATACACATTGCCTTAGCCCTATACATGTGCCTATACCTTCACTACACTATACACATACATGTATACCCACATATATACACCCTCTCTCAATCTCTCCACATATCCATGTACCCATGTATGCAAGCATCTATGTAAAAATGCCTATGATGAAATGAATGCAAGTTCAATAGATAATGTATGTATAGACTAGCCTTGATTTCACATGTTACTAAACTGTATGCCTAAAACTAAACCCTTGGACCTATATGTAAACTTGAGTTAAATTGGACATTGATATATGGTATGTGCACTAGTGTAAACCATTACCTTCACATGCCATTTACCTTGTAATGTGCACACACACACACACTATTGATTCATGTATACATTCCTATTTCACTTGTTAACTTTTAAGTTGTGATCCTTACATATCTAATTGTGTTGCCCTTATATATGTGCTAGTTGTACTTGTGTATATATATACTTCTAGATGTGGTATGTGTGTTCTCTGTGACTTGTGATGTTGCTAGAGTGCTAGTCTAGGCTTGGTTAGGCCTAGTGAGACTTGACTAGACTAGGATTGACCTAGTTGACTAAAGTGTTGACCACGGTTGACCCAAGTTTGACTTTGACCTAGTTTGACCTAGAAATTATGTAGATTGCATTGTATGTTCTAATTTACCATTCTGGACATGTCATAACCTATATTCCTCTGTTTAGGACATTGTGACTCTGTTGCAGACATCTGATATTATACTACTCTTTTCAGGGTATCAGGCGAGTACATTCTCTGATAGTTCTCTCATTTATTTGTCAATTACTGTACTTCAGTTCTAGTTAGTTGTATGTGATTTTCCGTTATAACACGTATGGATATTTCTGGATTCACGTATGCGACACACATTTATTGTCTGGCCTCTATTACTAGAATTATTCTGGAATCATTTACTGGTATCATTATGTTCTGGCTGGACTCATCTTGAATCATTGTGTCGGATTTCTAGATTCACTTGCTGGGAGGGGAAATACTAGAGTAAGACATGTAGACATACCCCAATTCTGGAATCACCCTCATGCTGGAATCAAACTGGAATGATAGCCATCCCACACACGGCCAGGTATGTGATGTGCCGGATTACCTATAGCCGTTTACATCGACCTCGGTATTTTAAAACACACTGTTAGAGTATAGGCTGGACTCACCCTGGAATCATTGATCACTATGACTGGAATCGTCTCGTACTGGATTCATCTTTTATTAGATTCGTCTTGTACTGGAATTACATTGGAGTTACACTTGTCTACATTTACTGTCTGGACTTATACCATGTTACTCTAGTTCATCTATTTCTATTTTTACAGTCCTTATTGCCATGATTCTTCTCTTGTTTTAGTTACTTACTTTTTTTGTACCTTATATGTCTTCTATACCATCACCTGAATATAAACTGCCATGTTCATCAATACAACTGTCTATAACTGCTTTATAGTTCTCTGTCATTTACTTGAGTTTTCTAGATGAGATGTGCTCGTTCCTGTCCTGATCGGACCTGTTGAAATTTTACAGATGATTGCCCTGAGGACACTTGCCCTACTCATTATGGACCTGACGAGGGATTAGCCACCTTTGGTCCCGACACTTAGTAGTGATCGGGATACAGTTTTAGACTTGCATTAGTTCTTATTTGGATTGGTTGTATTGATTTGAGACTTGTGTTGTATTTCAGATTTTTGAGATGTAGTTATTATTTCAGTAGTGTGGTTGTCTTTCTATTTCTTAGTTATTCTTCTGTATTATCTTATCGTGCTTAGACTGTGATTGAGTTACAATATCTTATACTTGTCCTCCGTTCGGAGTTGATCATGATGAGTACATTATATATTGCATGAGTTGATGGTTAGTTAGAGACTTAGAACAGCGTTCTACCGCCGACACTGCGGCGTAGGCTGGGCGCTGTTACGTACTTGTACCCTCACAGTGGGTGCGGGTCGTGACAGGAATCTAGAACAAGTCTTCTAAACTAGTCTCCTGGTCACTCATGAAAGTCAGGACTCAGGGTGGCTATTCCTTCCTCAGATCCATAGCAATTAGGGCACATATCCTCAGTGCAAACATCTGAAAAATATATCCAGTCAGGATGGAACGAGCACACCTTATCTAGCAATCCTAAGTAAATGACAAAGACTATAAAGCAGTTATAGACAGTTATACTTGATGAATCATGGAAAGTTGAGATGGGTAATGAAATAAGCATCTACTACTCTAGTACTTACTAAACTAAAGGAAGGAAGAGAGGCAGGCCGCTCTCTTATAGCAGGAAAGATAGGGATACATAGAAGGGGTTCTAATCTAGCCTAGCTTGGTACACTGTGACCCAAAAGAACATTCTGGAGAGCAAATCTGTAGAAGGTCGTTACCAAGGACATTTCTTGAAGCGGAAAGGCGAAGAATCGAGGTCTTTTGCATGCTTCCGAAAAGCTATTTCAATGCGATCTAGAGGCCTTGCCTTCTGAGCGAACTATTCGGTAGTGGGTCAAGGAAGCTCGAGAACCGGCCCTTTTTAGATACCTTTCTCTCCTAGATCTTGCTTTCACTCACTTAGAGCGTAGTGAGTCGAACTTCTATCACCTCACTTTTATATTTAGATATTAAACAACCGAAGCTACTGGTAGGAAGGGGGGACGGCATCCTCCTATAATAGTTAGCAGTACTGAACAACCGAGTCATCGGTCCGGGGAAAGAAAATTGACCATCAAAAAAAGGAATTCGCTTAACTCGCTAGGCCTTCGGAACTTGATTCTTTTCATGCTCTTGCTCATTCTATGCGAGTCGAGCTGGGAAAACTTGGATTATATGCCCTCTTTCTGAGCCAAGAAGGCATGTTTGCACGCTTTCATATAGAGAGAGAGGCGACCGTTAGGGAGGAAGGCATGAAGAGCTGAAAGCCGAACTCACTCCCCCCCACGGTAGCGTAAAGTACTGTCAATGCCGGACAGGAGTCGAGCGACGGAGCAAAGCGACAAAGGAATCATAAAATCTAGTGCGGTCAGTAAATGCATACATAATTTGGATTGGAATCCCGGGATTGAGAGACAGATATTCGCTTGGTCCGATATTGGATCATTTGCCGCTCACTCGCTTTTTTTTTGGGATTTGACCCTACCTACACCCGGAGCCAATCCCCTAGTGGTCCTGCCACCACGCCGCAGAACGAGAGCTCGTGTGGAACCTTGGATTTCTGGCGTAACAGCGGTGGAACGTAACTTCTTATTACGGCCGCGTAACATAGCATAGGGGCCTACGCTACGGGGAACTCGGTCAAAATATGGACACCCGAAGGGCACGCCCCCTTCTTATTCTGTAAAGCCGACCTCTTTTTCGCCAGTGCCATTCTCTCGATTGGCTCAACCGGAGCAGCCGGATCAGGGTTTGACTGACCTCTCGACCCTCGGAAGTCGGGCGGGGCCCCTCTTAGGTAGGGATGCCTAGCCTTACCGGTCTTGGTAGTTCTTAACTTTCCCCCGGGCTTGACCGAGGAAAGAAAATCGAAGTCAGTGTGTTAAGTGGCATTTTCATTTCACTTCTTGGCCTGGACACTCTCTTCGTCTAAGGTCTTGGCTTGGTCACTCCATTAAGCTTTCCCTCAATCGGCGAAGCCTCGGTGATGTTCTCAGTCGGCGAAGCCTCGGTCCCCTATATTCACGCGCTTGCGCGTCTTTAGTGTGTTAAAGTCGTGAAGTGAGGCGACCGTGCCGGGAGCTAATAGAAGGCGAGCGAACCCACGGGGCGGTGACCGTTAGGGAGGTAATGGCGGTGAACGCCAGTGAGCTAAAGCAAGAGGACCCGGTAGGGAGGTTTCAGAACCCGACATTCACTCCGGCATATCGCACCCCCCCAGTCCCCATGCGCCACAAGATCCATATCTGAGGTCCGGGATTGGACGTCGCCCTGTGTACAGTGAAGAAGACCTGGAAGAAAAGGTCCGGGCTATTGTTAGTGCCACCACCAACCAGTCCCTTAAACTCGGGTTCAGGGATTTTAGTACAATCCGGCCTGAACCTTTGGGTAGGCTCCGCAGGATCAACAACCATAGCTGCACGGAGTACGGTAGAATTCCCCGGTACGGTCATTCGGGAAGTCCCTCCGAGGACGACTACAAAAAAGAAGGCGAGCGAAGTGAGATGACCGTTAGGGAGGCCTCACTTCGGAACAGCAACAGCATTAACAGCCCCCCTCAATCGCCGGGGTGGGGCTCGCAACATAATAGTCAAACAAGGAATATAAATACAGAAAAATATGAGAGCATGGCAATGAAAACTGTAAATAGAGACAACTAACTAGAACAATATGATACGAGTCCAATCTGTAAAATATGAGACAATTCTAGTACAAGTCACTAATCCAGCGTGTTTGAGATATTGTTCTTGTCATAAAAACGAGTAGCGAGTAAAGAGTAACGAGTAAATACGGCACACTGTACACTTGGCAAGCGTACGATGGCTATCTTTCTTGTTTAGACGAGTAAATACGGCACATCGTACGCTCGGCCAAGCGACGACGGCTATCTTTTTTGTTTATACGAGTAAATACGGCACATCGCACGCTTGGCCAAGCGACGACGGCTATCTTTCTTATAATACGGCACGTCGTACGCTCGGCGAAGTGACAACGACTATCTTTCTTGTAATACGGCACATCACACGCTCGGCCAAGCGACGACGACTATCTTTCTTGTTTAGATAAGTAAATACGGCACATCGCATGCTCGACCAAGCAGCGATGGCTATCTTTCTTGTTAGGTGGTTCTTGTTGATACGACACGTTGTGCACCGGGCCCAGTGGCAACGGCTATCTTGTTTGTAGTGATGGTGCTTGTGTAATTTGAACATTTAGTACTTGTAGGTGATTCGAGTAGATGGTTCTTGTGAGTGGTGCAAGTAATGGAGGCTAGACGAGTCAAATACATGTGTTACAAGTGAATGAAACCAGGATACCAATACGTGTTGTGACAGAGAATCAAATAGAACTATACTGAACTGAATCACAGTAATCATCAAATAAATAAAAGAACTATCAGAGAATGTACTCGCCTGATACCCTGAGCAGCAGCTGACGTATATCGATGTCCAAACTGGAGTCACAGTGTCCTATTATAGAAGATACAGGTTATAATGTGTTCAATATTGAATATTAGAATCAAACAATGTAGCCTATATGCCACTAGGTCTCTCTAGGTCAAAAGTCAACCCAAAGTCAACTCTAGTCAACTCAAGTCAATGGTCAAATCTAGATCTTAGCTACTCTAGTCTAAAGTTGGTCAGCTAGGCTATTATAGGGTTAACCATCTAGTCAATTTTTATATTAACTAGACTCAATCTCTGACACAACTTTAACACATGTACCAAGGTATAACACAAATACCTATATCATATACATATAGGACATTACATATATTTACATAATCTAATATTAACCCTATCCCAATTCTATGATATAACCCCCATACATATATATAACCCCCATACATATATATATATATATATATATATATATATATATATATATATATATATATATATATATATTTTATATATATATATATATATATTATATATATAATATATATAATATATATATATATATATATATATATATAAGGCATTGATATACAATTCTATACTCTACCACTCTACCTAACCTTCAATTCCAAATCTGAATACCTGTAAGGTAAGACTCAATACATATATAATGATATATATAAGGTATAATCCAAACCTTATCTCATATACCTCATCACATTAACCCAATGATATGCCCACAATATTACTCATAACCCAAATATCTTACCCTCTTCACTGTTACATATATGCATCCTTACATTACTAGCAGTCCTTACTGCTATATCATCTGATTTCCAAATGTTCAGAACCATACATTGATGCAGGACATCTCATACACCATGTCTAATAACACACCCACAAGTCTCATGTTCCTATCTAAGTATCAGAGACCCCCTCCCTGCCTACTCCTGAACCTAGTGTCCTGCCTCCTACCTCTCTCAAACTTCAAAGCCATCCCATCTACTGCTGCTACAAACTGTATACAAGTCTCCCCATATCCTCCTTACAACTGATACTAAAATCTGAACTATACATCAAATTGTAAAATAGGAAAGGAAGGATGGGAGGATGGGACAGAGATTAAAAGTGATGGCTGAACTAAATGATACTTACCTTTAAACTTTTAGGGGATGCAGTATGTAGTGGATGCAGAAAAAGGGGGTTACAGAACCTATCCTAATGCAGGGCTTAATTAATTAGCATGCAGTGTATCACATGTTCTGATACATGGCATGTATCAGAGAATGCAGTGTAGGCTATTTGCAAGTATGTAGAACTTGATTAAGTGCAGGGTTAGATGGCAGATGTTTGGTCTCAATGCAGTGAGGTGAATGATGATGTGAAATGCAGTGGATTTAACATATATGTGATGCAAGGGAGGGTGTCATGTACTGAACCAAACAAAACAGGACAGTGGCTCATGTATGCAGGCATCTCAAGTGCAGTACAAATGAAGATGCAGAACAAGATAATGTGCAGGTTTAAGTGTTACAGTATAGGAAAATGCAGGATACTAATGGGTGCAGTGATGCAATGTGGTGTATGCATCTACTGTATAGTGCCTGCAATGAAGGGCGAGGCTCTATGCATCTATACATAGAATGCAAGAGAGGAGATGCAGGATTTATGCATACAAGCTCTGTTACAGATATGCATGGGTCTGAACATTAGATGGAGTCCAGTCTGAACCATGAAGGTGGTCAGGCATCTGAGAGTTTTAACTTGATACAAACAGTAAAGGCTGGACAGGTGTCAAGGCCAACCAATTTACTGAACCATGGTGGTTTGGAAAGATTTGAGTAGTCCTAATGTAGGACAGATCAAAAGGAATATGGTATGGATTGAAACATAGGGGTTTAGATGTGAAGGAAGTGGCTTGAACACCCAAACTCTACTTGCAAGGAGAAGGCCAGATACTCCAAGGAAGTAAGGAAAATCTGATACTAAAGTAATTTAGAGAACTGGAACCCTATGATACTAACCACAACTGACCCTAACAAGCACACTCACATTCCAATCCTCTCTCTAACTCACTAATACGTTAATATTTATCCTATAATAACATTCTCAGATGATGACAGGTAATGTACTAACAATTACTCTAACATTCTAATTCCTAATGATACTAACTCACAAGTTCTGATACTCCATAGGTTCTGAAGATTGGTTCACAATCATTCCCACACTCAGTCATGCAAAGGACACTCACTATCACTCTACATTACCTGAATCTTATACTCGAGCTCCCCTTGATACTCAACAACCTTGGGACTGAATCTGGGTGCAGTGATCTTGGGATGACTGAACCCTATTAGATGTAGGCTAAAGTCTAACTATAGGGCAAAACAATGATATGCTTACATGCCAACTGAATCAAGAAATCTGAACCAGGGATATCCTGAGACTGGTATGAAGAGATATTACATTACAAATTTCGGATACAAAGACACACACACCACATCTAACTGAAGAATCCCAGATTTCCTATCATCCTGACACAAGTATCCTAACACTCTAGGATTTTAAGGCAAGATATTAATTAGCCTATAATATCTAACTCAATAATCCACTAACCTCTAACACATCCATAGACACATACAAACCTACACTAACATTTCTCTACTGAAAAACCAGGTTACCCCATTGCAGGCTCTGCCCTGCTGTGCAGTTGCAATTGGGGTGATTGTCCTACTGCAAAGCTCAACAGGAACCCTCACAGATACCTCACTCTCACTCACTACTGCTGACAAGGATCCTGCTCCTAACCCAAACCCCCATAACATCCTGAACAATCATACATCACTCATATCTAAAAGAATTCTCCCTCCTACTGACACCACCTAACTCTGATACATGGATGTATCCTCTCAATACACTCATCAACCCAATTCCCTTGCTGTTACAGCTGCTAAAGCAGGGGTCAACTGCATGCAACTTGCTAAGGCAAGCTGTTGGAGTTTTGGCCTTTCCTTTAGAAACTTTAGTCCCACATCGGATAGGCCAAAGAGTTTGTATCTCTATATATTAGCTTTGCTATTATTGGAGATGCACATGTGGTGTGGAGGTGCACATGGGCTTGCCATGTGGGGTTATTTTTCTAATGGAAAAAAGGCTAAAATCAACAATAAAAGCATTCATGTTTTTTGCTCTTGGGAAATTTATTTCCATAGGAGCTAAGCCCCGTAGCGACTCGGACTCGGACTCGGGCTCGGGTGTGCGCAGTGCACGCAGTGTGCGCAGTTCAGTGTGCGCTCTGTCGCGCAAAGTGCAAGGAGCGCTGGGTGTGCGCAGTTGGCAGCAGAACGTGCGTTTGCATGTTCTAGACGGTTGCTACATGTTCGGGTGGTTATTACCACGTCCCTAACTTTGTGGCAACCGACCAGTTGCTGCAGGGCCTATATAAGGCATCCTCTCTCTCAAGGCTCATTACAAAATAAAAAGAGAAGCCACCACAGAAAGTTTACGAAGTGTTGTTTAGCACAAGTAAACAGAGAATTCAGACGTGTTCTTTAACACAGTTCTGATCGAAATTTGCTTGCGAATTTCAGCAGCCTTCGAGAGAGAGGAAAGGCGCCGCACCAGCGTTGCTTTTGCACGGGAGTTCGTGTCCATCCGCGGAGTCAGAAGAGCAGGAGTGTTCCAAGTTCTCCGTCGAACTTGCTGGTTCCTGGAAGCTGTTCGTGTAGGGCGAATAAAGCTTTGAGCAACGGTGATTATTCACCCCAGCAGGAGTTCTTCCATATTTCGTCAGTCACCTTTTTCGTTGCTGCCAGTAATCTGATTGTATCTTCTTTTTAGAAGTACTACGATCTGATTGATGTTGATTACGAAATCTTTTTAGATTCTCGTAATATCATAACGATATCTTTTTAGATCTTCGTTATACTTACGCAACCTTTCTAGAAGTGTTGCGTTGGAACATTATTTTTACAATTGTTTCATATTCTCAGTTTTCCATCGAAAATTTGTGCCCCGGCTATAACAATCTCAAAGCTTTATTGCTACGATGGAAAACGTTAATGCTTCACTCCTCAATACTGACTTTTGCAAATTAGAAAAGTTTGATGGAGAGCATTATCAAGTCTGGAAGAGGAAGATTTTTCTCACTCTTCAACTCAGAGACGTGGATCACGTGCTTCTTGAAGAGGAACCTACCGTTCCAGATACTAGGTCTGCTGCCGCAATCTCTGCGGCTACTAAACTTCAGGCCAAGTGGAGAAGGGAGAATAGCATTTGCAGGTTGCTTATCCTGAATGCTATGGAGGATTCCCTAGCAGAATCCTATTCTAAGATGAATATCGCTAGAGACATATGGG
>JANAVB010003626.1:0-42500 GCA_029216955.1 Iris pallida
TTCTTAATTATTACATGTATATTGGTATCACTAGGCATAGCAGTATTTTTGAGAAGGGGTTAGACTTGTGATGGAGGGAAATGACAACATTTATGGGGGCCATATGTACTGCAGGGAATTACCTACATAGCTAGGTAGGGAAGGACCTACTTGGCTAAGGCATGGCTTGGCCTGCATTCAGATGGCAGGATGCTTCCTTTCATTTGGAAGCAGGGCGAATGACACTGCAGGTAGATGGAGTGCCCTTTCCTTGGCAGGTCAGGAAGTTTGGGGGGGAGTTCTTGTCTTCCTGCAAGTATGTCCAGGAGAGGCACCAAAGTAAGGTAAGGAATAAGTATGGGGTGGAAGTGTATGTTTATGATATATATATATATATATATATATATATATATATATATATATATATATATATATATATATATATATATATATATATGCATGTATTTGGAAACTATATGTCCCATATAGAGCATATGCATATTAATGTGGCATATAACCATACAGGATTAGGGATATGAGTAAGGCATGGCATGATATAGGTAATAGATATATGGATAGGTAATGTGCATGTGGTACATTGGTATCAAGATACCAATATAGGAAGGGTGAATACATAGAGTATGGGCCATGTGATCCCTTATACTTGAAGGGTACCTAGTATCTCTATTTTGTATGGGTAAGGACTTAAAAACTAGGAATGACTCAATTGAACTAAGTTGACCTAGAAATAGCCTAGAAGCATGTAGTTAACTCGTTTAGATTCATTGTTCACTCTAGAACATTAAATAACCATGTATATCTCATATATAGGTTTGAGTGACACCACTTTGGGCATCGATCCTCATTCACTACTCAGGATGACAGGCGAATACGTTCTCTGATAGTTCTTTCATTTATTTGATGATTAATGTGATTTAGTTCTAGTATAGTTCTATTTGATTCTCTATCGCAACATGTATTGGTATTCTAGATTCATTCACTCGTAAAACAGGTATCTGACTCGTCTAGCCTCTATTACTTGAACCACTCATAAGAACTGTCTACTCGAAACACCTAAAAATACTAAATGTTCAAATCATACAAGAACCATCACTATAAGCAAGATAGATGTTACCGCTTGGCCGAACATGCGATGTACTGTATTTACTCCTCTAAACAAGAAAGATAGCTGCCGCTGCTTGACCAAGCGTACGATGTGCCGTATTTACAAGAAAAATAAGAAAGATAGCCGTCGCTGCTTGGCCGAGCATACGATGTGTCGTATTTACAAGAAAGATAGCCATCGCCGCTTGGCCAAGCGTGCGATGTACCGTAATTACTCGTCTAAATAAGAAAGATAGACGTCATACGCTTGCTAAGCGTGCGGTGAGCCGTATTTACTTGTTACCCATTTACATGACAAGAACAGTATCTCAAAATATACTGGATTAGTGTCTTGTACTAGAATCACATTGTCTCATCTTTTACAGATTGGACTCGTATCACATTGTTCTAGTTAGTTGTCCCTATTTATAGTTTACATTGCCATGCTCTTATATTTCTCTGTATTTACTTTCCTTCTTTTGACTATTATCCTATTTCATTACATGTCTCAACTTTCCATGATTTATCAAATATAACTATCTATAACTGTTTTATAGTCTTTGTCATTTACTTGGGATTGCTAGATGAGATGTGCTCGTTCCATCCTTACTGGATATGTTGATAAAATTTTACAGAGAACTTGGAGGACTTTTGTACTACCTATTATGGAGCTGATGTAGATGATACCTGCGACCTTGACCCTCATGAGGATCCAACTTGCTTAGAAGAGACTACTATAGTTCCTAGGCTAGATTGTTAGACTGTTATCTATTTTATTAGATATTCTGCGATATATTATTTCATATACTTTTGTGTGGTGTTGATAATACTTAACTCATTTTCATTCTGGATTTGTATATTTCTTGGAGTATTTCCTATCTATCTTATTCATGCTGATTATCCATCTCTAGATTATGATTTAGTTCTATCTTTTGAGTTATCCTCCGATTGGAGTGTATATTCTGTACAGGTACCTTTATATATATCGTTATATGTTGTTGAGACCTAGGATAGCTTTCTACCACCGATACTGCGACATAGGCTGGGCGCTGTTACGCACTCATACCCCTATACCGAGTGCGGGTCATAACATATTTTTAGTGGTGGCCCATGCAGGTTGAGATTCCCATTAGTATGATGTCGTGGTAGTGCGATGATTAGTTGCCCTGCTGCACGTCTGCAATAGGAGATAAGGAATATGCTTTAAAGGAGAGGATACTCAATCATAGTTAAGACTAGTTAAGAAGATTCCTGGGACGACCCTTGAGAATCTCATTATAACTATCTCGAAATTCTATTCCAACTGTTTCTGTCTACTTTCCTTGTTCGTTGTTGAATTTGATTCTTGGTGTTCATTGTTGACTTAATTTTCTACCAAGATAAATCTTACGGGCTAGGTTGCCTCAGTTATTTCTGAATAGACGAGTATGGTTATCAGCCTTCGGAATAGATACCCTATAGGTGCTACCCTAATATAATGGAGGAAGATATCAGTGTGGGTGTCACTTGAGTATCTTGAAGTAGAGAAAGGAGCTAGGCCACTTGTGGTATAGCACCATGCCTTGCACCATCAAAGGGATATACCCCAGAGGGGCAAGGTTTTGCGCTAACGGTCGAGGAGACCGATATTACAGGTGACGTGTTAGCAGGTCTGTTTCTTCATATCCTTCTTTTTCATCTTATTGTGTGATTCCATTAGCACCTGTCAGGACATTTTATGTTGTGCTAGATAGTATAGTGACCTTGTTCAAGACAATGAAATCACGACCAGTAGGACTATGATTTGCATGTTATTAGAAATAATTTTTTTGACTTTGATTATTGGGGGGTTGACTTAGAAGGAGAACGAACACCTTAAATTTTGAGGACAAATTGTTTTTAAGGGGGTAGATTTGTCACTACCACATTCTAGAACAAGGGTATTTTGGTAATTGGTAAATTTTTTGATTTATTTTAATATCTTTAATTAGTGTATTGAGTTAGTGTCATTAATTGGTGAAACCTTAGAAACTACTTTGGTTAGATGTTAGCCATGACCATAAAAACTTGGTTAGAGAGATTAGACAACTTAAGTTAGACTCTAATCTAGCTAGTGCGATATTTAGAATCTATTTGGTGATTTAAAAACATAAGCCACATTGGGCCTTTTCCTTAAAGGGCCTTAAAATGACAAATAGAAAGGATTTTTACACTTTGCAACCAAACCAAACCCTAGGGGCAGCCCATGGCTGACCATACATGGTTCCCACATCCCTATTAATAGCCTACATAGCCTCCTTCTCTCCCTCTCTTATTACAAACCCTAACCCTAATTTGTCTTCTTCCCAAAATTGCCTCCAACGTCCAAATTAAGTCAAAATTCCCTCAATCGAATTGCAATCTCTTTTCCTTGGATAGAGGAAGCCTCTATTGCCTGGCTTAGGAGAATTTGGAGCAATTTTACCGATCGAGATTGGTGGAGATCCAGATCTAGAAGTTTTCATTGAGATTCCAACTCTCAATTGGTAAGAACCCTCTAAACCCTTCAAATTTCCATTTCCTTGATATAGATGCATTCATTTAGGGTCCCTCTTGCATTAGAAAGGAGTTGGGTCAATTTTGGATTTGTTTGATGTGCGTATCATGAGAGTATCAGATACGCACAACAAGTGTTCGATGAAATAACTCTTAGGATTTTCTATACTCTAAATTCAGTTTTGATTTGGTATTTGCATTGATAATATTATGTATTAACAGTAGTGGGTACTGTCTAGTGATTTTAGCTTGGTTTTAGTAAAGTTTAGGGATTGGGGGTTTAGTTTATGTGATGTGACTGATATTCTGTCCTATTCTATTGTTTAGTCCCTTCTGTGTTAATGTAACAGTCGACTATTCATTCCATAACTCTAGAGTGTGGTAGAGGCTTGGCTTGGCCAGGTAGCCCTTGCCTTGCCCTGGGTTATGTCGACTTGCGTACCTTGTGTTCTGCTCAGTCATTGTTCTGTCTTTGATATATCTCTGTTCTATACTTTCCAACTGGCATGAAGTTTAGTCATATTGATGGCTTAAGTTGGTATCAGTTATTTGAAGATATATATAGGTTGTCCCCCGTTATTAGAGTATCAGTCCACCCTTAGTTTATTTTCCTTACATGGTTAAGTAAATCATATGTGATCAGTCTATAAATGTTAAACCTATTGTATCTATAACCAGATTGGGAGCTTGATACTTAATGTATTAGTCTACACTGATACCATACATCAGTCCCATTCTCCTTATTTTCAGTCCATACTGAACATTTGGCAATTTCCTTCCTATACTTGTTCAGATCCTTGAACCCTAGTTCAGGTATTAGGAGCCAAGTTTGGGTTCAACCCTTGGGGAACATATACCCAGTCTTTGGCAGTTGAATACTTGCCTTGATCTCCTTTGTTATAAACCACTTGTCCTGCAATTAGCTTTTTGAGGGTTCATTAGTTATAAAGTTAGGAATGTTTGAGTTAGGATATGTTAGTACCTTAGTAGGATGCTTGGATGCATTAGTGGACTGTAAGTTATGAAAAGAGGACAGTCCACATATCAGTGGACTGTTAGTTGAGGGAGTCCATTCATGTAGGTGATTCTTAGTTATTGTTCCAGTTAGGGAAGGATAGTGTTCAATATGAGTGTTCAGTGAAGTTTATCTTGGCTTTAGTATTTGCTAGCATGTGGTATTGCCTTGGCATGGAAAACAGTAGCATATGTCAGCATTTTGTATTGCTATGCAAGCCACAACAAGCAAGCAACAAGCAAATACAGTATACGTATTGCAACAGCAACAAGGCAGCAAGGCTCTCATTTCAATGGGCCATTGGCCACTTAGTATCAGAGGGTTATGATGGTGTGGTTATGTCCTAGTGAACTAAGGTTGTGTTAGTTTGTTATATGTTAGTTAGGCAAACTAGTGTGTGTTTTAAGTAATTGCTAGTATCATATAGTATCAGAGGTTAGGGATACCAGGGATAAAGTTTAGTTAGTGAATGCATTAGTAGTGTACGTGTGTTCAGTTTTGGATGAGTGAGGGAGAGTGTATCAGATGGTTAGGGGTACAGGTAGCTACATGCAGGGGATTTGGGGACTTCACTACCCATGTCAGTGAGGGAGATAGACATGTGTGTGTATGTGTGTGTGTGTGTTTTGGGTGAGTTAGGATGTCCAGGAAATCATGGTCTGCGTATGTGTCTCATATAGGATTTTGTGTGAGAGAGTGAATGTCACAAGGCAAAGCCTAGGACATGGGAGTTACATATTTTGTTCAGTTTATGTATTATGCACTTTTATGTATTGTCAAGTCTTGCATATCATGTCTAGGATGGATTCTGCGGAATGCCACACCCAGAATCCAACAAGAAAACGTTAAGGACTAAATAACTAGCTTGATTATCTAGATCATTGGAAGGGAAGAATTTCCAGTTACCTACAAGCCCTTTGTCCCGGCCCCAACCTGAATAGATTTGGAGCTATCTGTTATGATGAGCACACTTCCAGCGCACTGTCGAGTGGTGCACCTTGTATATATCTATAGGGCACATTTGTCTCCTAGGCGAAGTACCCACTATTAGATCTTGGGTACACTTGTCTCCTGGGTGATGTATCTACCATTATATGTCTATAGGGTACATTTGTCTCCTGGGCAATGTACCCACTATTATATCTTGGATATATTTGTATCATGGGCGATGTATCCACCTTTACTTATCTTTTTGGCCTGGATAATTCGGATAGTCTGTAGGACTGGTAACTGGATTGGATTTCTCAAAACTGCATCTTGTTAGTAATTAGGTTTGTGATAACCCTTGTTAGCTAATGTATAAAGCCGTACTCATTGTTTGGCCGTGATTGTTGAATGGAGTCCAGTCTAGTCTAGTTTTGCCTAGGCAGTGACCATATATTTATTTCAGTACATTGTTGTTTATGCTTTACTTTGTCGATAAATGATTAAAGGCTAAGTTCTGTTCAGAAGAAGGGTTACAACCCCGATCCTTGTTTGGTTTACGGGTTGTAACCTGGGTTCCGGATTAGTTTCCAAGTTATCTAGTCATTTGTCATCCTATTCAGTACTCACACGCCATATATGGTCCTTATGCTATACAATGATTAGAGACTAGGTTCTATTCAGAAGAAGGGTTACAACTTCGGTCCTTGTTTGGTTTACGGGTTGTAACTTGGATTCCGAAATAGTTCCTAAGTTATTTTATTATTGGTCGTTCTATATAGTTCTTACATGCTCGCTCATAACATTTCTCTAACATGCCAACATGTCCCAGTTACCCTACATGTTACATGTCCCAGTTGTCTCCCATGCTCATATGTCCAGTTATCTCACATGCTCACATGTCCAGTTATCTCATATGCTCACATATTCAGATATCTCACATGCTCACATGTCCAGTTTGTCTTACATAATCACATGCTTCTATTTACTTAACATGGCTACACTTTACATTATGTCACATGTTATTTACCCTATGTTCCATGTTGTTTTGCTTATTGTCTTTTTCTATTATTGGGATAAGTGCATTGGTAGTGCACGAGTCTCGATCCGCATTTACTTATTTCTAGCTCTATCCATTGTTATGTTAGTTATTCCTGGTTTTAGTTCATAAGTTTGGCTTTATTTGTGGTAATAGCTATTTGGGGGTCTGACCCCACTGGTTTTGTTTGGCCAGATTGATAGAGGAGCCCGAAGGATCTTTCGTACCATCTACTCGACGGTGACTACCCGGAGCACTAGAGTACCTTAGTGGGTTTCTTATATCATTCTCGTACTAGTTATGTACATTATTCTTTTGTGGCGTTTAGCCTTTGAGCACGTGTTTGCTTGTGTTTTGGGATCTTGATATGTAGCCTACAGGCCTAAACATAATTTACGTATTCTAGACTATAGCTAGAGCTTATCATGTATGACTATTACTCTTGCTAGTTCTCACTTTGTATTACTAGCTTCATGATCATCCATGTATATATAGTTTGGGACGCTTTACTATTTTATGTCTGATGATCATACTTCTTGCACTTTGTATATTTGCCTGTGATTGAGATACCTAGGATCGTTTGACCTATGATTGACTATTGGCTTGTAGTAGTAACCCCCATGTCTTAACAGCTTATATGTTATTTCTGAGTACTGGAGTACTTGGAAATTACGTAGCTGGCCTGGTCCGTCCCCACTTGCCAGTATTCTGGTTCTGGGGCGTGACACCAAGCCTTGGTTTTGATCGTGCCTATGATACTTAAACTCCGATCTTACAGAGCCCATATTCTATCGATCATGCAATACTCAATTTGATTCTATCATTGATTATAACCAAACTTATAATGGTTCTATGAGTCATGACTCGAATCGCGCTTAATCAATCCTACCATACTCCGACCTTATACTTGGTCGTGCCAATACGACCAGTAGTGCTTAAGATTTTGATCTGATTATTCTTGATCGTGCTATACATATCATTTTCCATGATCGTGCCCATAATTTGGACTATACCCTCCATCATATCTGAACTTTCGGTAAACTATGTCAACTTTAAATTTCGAGGATAAAATTTCTTTAAGGAGGATAGATTTGTAACCCCCTTGAACCGAATTCTAGGATTTTTCCGAATTATTAAAAAATTTATTTTTCTAATTTTTTCCTAGATCTAAAATCATAAACTTGAATTAGCTATATATTTTCGATCGCTATATGTTATATATTGGGTTATTGGCTTTTCGAAATGGTTTATTGAAATTTGTATAGTTTTGGGCTCAAATAGCCTAGTAAATAAAATTAGTTATTTTGTAATTCTCTCTAAAATGGGCCTATTGGATTTCAACTAGTTTTTGGCCTAGAGGCCTAATAAATAGTAATTATATATTAATTATTATATTGGAAAAAAAACTTTTTTGCTTATGATTTTGATTACTCTATATATATAAATATTTTCGGGCTGGAAATTCATTTCACATAAAAATAATTTTAGCTGCTAATAGTTTCTTTATGGAGGAATTTTCCTTGGATTTGGTTTCTTGTTGGGCTATTGGCCCAATTCATGAAATATCTTTGGGGAGAGTTGTCACGACCCGGTCTCAAATTAATGGGTCAAATCGGATCATGCCCAGCCTGCACCGTTGTGAGACGGCAACAGTAAGCTGTATCCACTTGCAGGTAATCTCAACAACACAATGTATATATTTGTTACAACTTCTAAAATTATGAATATTAAAAACTTGTCCAACAAAAAGATTCATTTGATACATCTGATAAAATAAAACTGTCTTTTAATCCAAACATCAAAACTAAAAATAAAATCATCATCTAGAAAGTTGGCTCATCAGTCCCGAGATCAACATCGCCCGATTGGGACTCTGGCAGCACAGCTGGGTAGAGCTCAGGGTCGTAATAGCTATTAATCAATAGCTCAGCATCATCAATGGAACCTATTGGGGGTGGAGAATCTAGTCAGGAAAGGACGAAAGTACAATTATGAAATTTAACAATTCAACTAATAATTAGAAATTTGTAATTTAAACAGTTCGAAATACTTGAAACAATATTTTTCAACAATTTTCCACAATTGAAAACAATGTGATTTTGAGTATGTAATGCTTATGACCGGCTTGGGTTGTACAATAGTATCCTAGTGATACGATACGGCTTATCCCCGTGTAAAAAAGGAGTAAGCTCGCACAATTATGCAATATGAAGCTATTGGTCATAGAACACTACACTACTCCCCCAATCCCACAATCAATAACAATCAATACTCTAGGAGAGAGTTCCGTGTAGCAATGTGGTTTAATCTTGCAATATTATAATTATTAACTAAATTGAAAATAAACATAACCGTACTTGCCTTAGTTTATAACTGGATTTGAAATTGGTACTAGGGAAGAAGTCAGACTCATCCTCGAAATCCTACAGTTGAGAAGTTCTGACTTAGAACCATATTTGAACCATGTCTAGGTGTTCTAGTTATAATCTCTAAAATTTGATCCTAGTCAAGTTTTATGTTATTCTATCATAACACACGTATCGATGCGATTTACTATTAATCATTTACAAAGTAAAAATCAATTTAATATTTTATTGGAAACAATGGTAGTTACAGGTTATTTAAAAAAACTTGGTATTTTCATAATATATATAAAACTAGTCTTTCTTTTTAATGCGAAATCATGAATTTGTTAAATTACAAACTTGTAATTTTACTATATATTTAATGTGAGAAAATCTTATAAAATTTCTATAATTCAAAATAATATTCTTTTAATATTTTACACGTCTACGACAAAACCAATAAAACCAGAAAAGAAAGTTAAAAAGCTATGCTACACCAAAATACAGGGCCACAGAAATAAAGATAAAAACTGGGCTTATGCCCTTACAAATTATTACATCAATTAATTAAATAAAATTCTAGTGACTCTGAACGCCGGGAAGCGGTCCATTCAGTAGGCCGAGGCCCTGCACTCAAAAATGCTAATGGCCAGTAATACGTTCTAAAATAATTATTTAATTTAAAATGTAAAAATATGGTAAGTCTCAGACTTGGTCCAAAATGTCATGTTGTGTTCTAGCTTATGTCTCAACGTCCCGAAATTCCGATTTCGTTTGCATTTCGCTAGGGTCTACAGACCGATACGGTCATTGCCAGAAAATGGTACAAAAACCATATTTAAAACCAACCATTCAAGTTGTAATTTGTTTTGCAAAGCCCGGGATTTGGAAATAGTTTTATTCAAACTTTAATATATATCCCAAAAATTTGGGCAGCACCTCCTCTATAATTGGGACAACCCAATCCTGGGAAAATGCCAAACAACACCAATACATATCCCAAACCAGAGATTATAAACTATAAAATATAACCAAAAACTACAGAACGTTTTCGAGATAAAATTCGGAAAACCCGAAATGAAATTTCGGAAAACCGAAAACCACATAACCAATCACAGAACCATATAAGGGAAAATCCGAACTTAACTCGAAAATTCTGAGAAACCACAGAAATCACAAAACAAAGTCAAAACCACTGAATTATTCTTGAAAGGGAGTTCGGAAAATCCGAAACCATGAATCGATCCGATTCCCATAGCTGGATCGGGGACCATGTCATCATCGATACCTATGGAAGTAACACGAGAATACGGAAGATACCTCGGGTGCTCGGCTAGAGCACTCAGATGAGTATAGAAGGAAGAATCTGCGTGGACAGCGGAAAGTTCGGGACAACATTCAGATTCGGTCGCAGGGAGCAGACAGCGGCTCGGGACCGGAGAGGAGCGCGAAAAGGGGACGGGGCACGCGGAGGAGGCGAGGGTTTTGGGGTGCGGCCGGGAAGCGGCTGCAGGGTCGGTAGGAGGCCGACGGTAGGGATCATCCTGTGGCCACGGGAAACAACGGCGGCGGGAGGCGCTGGCCTCGGGCGGAGGGGGTCGCAGAATCGCCGGAGGGCGCAGTTCGGCGAGCTTGGGCGGATCGTCGTCGGGTCGCCTGGCTCGGGTTAGGGCTTGGATTGGGATAGTGGTGGAGATGATGAAGGGGTTAAAAGGGGTTTTATAGGGAGGATTTGGGGCTTTCGGGAGAGGAGAGTTCGCCGGGAGGTTACGGAAGAGGAGAGGTGCGGCCGCGGACGTTGGTTGGTGAAGGAAAGTGAAGGGTTTCGGAAAGTAGGTTCAGAAGTAAACGAGAGAGAGAGAGAGGGAGAGTTAATGAGTGTTAAAGTAAAGTAAAAGAATTCTTTTCCTTAAAAATATAATATATGAATATATATCCTAAAATACTAAAGGATGGTTTCGAAAATCGAGATTGGGTTTGGTTTCGAAAATGGGTCGAGACGGATTCGGGATAGTCAGGTTAAATAAAATAAAATTCCATGAATAATAATTTTTCTAAAAATACTATTTTCCTAATTTAATAATTAATAATGATTATAATAATAATTTAGCTAATAAAATTATCCAATTAATTAACCAAAATTTTACGGGTTTCACAACCTTCCCTCCTTAGAAAATTTTGTCCTCGAAATTAAAAGATAGGGTTAGGAGTTACCTCAGGTCTCAAATAGATACGGATACTGCTCCCGCATCTCGTCTTCTCGCTCCCAGGTAGACTCGCCTGGAGAATTGTGTCGCCACATAACTCTGACTTTGGGCGTCACAGAGTTCCTGGTTTTCTTCTCACCTCTATCTAAAATCGCCACTGGCTTCTCTGGTACTGTGAGGCTGGGTCCAATCTCCAGCTTTGAATGGTCCAAGATGTGGCTCGAATCCGGGATGTAGCGTCTGAGCTATGAAACGTAGAAGACGTTGTGCACGCCTTCAAGATTAGCTGGTAGAGCTAATCGGTATGCTACTTCTCCAACTCAGCTCAAAACTTTGAATTGGCCGATGTACCTGGGGCTTAGCTTTTCTGTTCTGCCAAATCTGATAGTTCCTCTGGTAGGGGAGATCTTGACGAAGATACTATCTCCTATTTCGAACTCCAATGGTCAACGACTGCTATCAGCCCAATGCTTCTGTCTGTCCTGAGCAATCCTGAGCTTATATCTAATCACCTTTACCTTCTCTGCTGCATCGGTCACCATCTCAGGTCCAAGCAATACTTTTTCTCCTACGTCATCCCAAGCAAGTGGAGTGCGACAACGACGTCCATAGAGTGCCTCGAACAGAGTCATACCAATGCTAGCTTGGTAGATGTTGTTGTAGGAGAACTCTACCAAGTGCAAGTGGTCTTTCCAAGACCCTCCAAATTCTAAGACGCAAGATCTCAGCATGTCTTCTAGCGTTTGGATGGTTCTTTCCGATTGTTCGTCAGTCTGGGATGGTAGACGGTGTTGAACTTCAATTGTGTTCCCAGACTGTCGTGCAAGCTCTTTCAGAAATGAGATGTGAATCTGGTATCCCTGTCAGATACGATACTTATCGTAACTCCATGAATCCGGTAGATATGCTGCATGTACAGTGCTGCCAATTTCTCGGTGGATAGACCTACCTTGAAGGGGATAAAGTGAGCTGACTTCGTCAGTCAGTCCATAATAACCCAAATGGCCTCCTTTCCTCCTTGGGATCGAGGCAGTCCTGTCATAAAGTCCATCGTTATGTGTTCCTATTTCCACTCCGGGATGTCTAGTGGCTGCAACAGTCTTACTAGTCTCTGTCTGCTAGCTTTCACTTGTTGATAAATTAAGCATCTAGCTACAAACTTGGATACGTCCTTCTTTATTCTGTACCACCACACTACAGTACGCATATCCTGATACATTTTGTTAGCTCCTGGATGTATGGAATACTGCGACTGGTGCGCTTCTTGCATCAGCTCATTCCTCAGTTCGCCAGTTGGTACGCAAAGCCTCGTACCATGCTTCAATGCTCCATCGCTGGCGATTGAGAATCCTTCAAGTGTTCCTGCCAGCACTTGATCTCTGAGTTTATAAAGCGTTTTGTCTTAAAATTGTGTCTCCTTGACTTTATCCATCAGACTTGAACGCACTTGCAAATGCATCATTGATGATTCATCTCCTGGTACAATGGCTTCTCTTTCCAACTTTTTCATTTCCTCTTCAGGCAGTACAATCTCCAGTCCAAGCTTCTCTATGTCTTCTAGCAAATGCCGCTCCTTGGTCAAAAATATCGCCATCGGGTATCGACTAAGTGCATATGCAACCACATTAGCCTTACCCGGATGGTACTGCAAGTCGATGTCAAAATCTTTCATCAGCTCCAGCCATCGCCTCTGTCGCATGTTCAGCTCCTTCTGAGTGAAAACATATTTAAGACTTTTGTGGTCTGTAAATATTTCTACTCTCTCTCCATAGAGATAATGATTCCGCAACTTCAGTAAAAAAATAACTGCTGCAAGCTCCAAATCATGCGTGGGATAGTTCTTCTCATGAGTCCGTAATTGCCTAGATGCGTAAGTAATTACTTTTCCGTGTTGTTGAAGAACACAACCTAATCCTTTACCAGAAGCATCACTATAGATTGAGAAACCGTCGGTACCTGCGGGTAGCGCAAGTATCGGTGCCATTGTAAGTCTCTTCTTTAGTTCCTCAAATGCTGACTGGCAAGCTTCAGTCTACACAAATTCTTTGTTCTTCCTGGTGAGCTTTGTCATCGGCTCAGCAATCCTGGCGAAGTCTTTCATAAATTTCCGGTAGTAGCCAGCTAAGCCCAAGAAACTTCTGATTTTAGCAACTGAACTTGGTGTACTCCACTTATCAATAGCAGTTATCTTCTTTGGATCTACCAAAATTCCTTCTCCTGTGACAACATGGCCTAAAAAATCCACCTTGTCTAAGAAGAATTCACATTTAGATAGCTTACCAGAGAGCTTCTCCCTCCTTAAGGTTCCCAGAACTTTCCTCAGGTGCTCTTCATGCTCTTCTTCGGTCTTCGAGTAGATCAGAATGTCATCGATAAAGATAACAACAAACTGATCCAGATATTCATGGAAGACCTTGTTCATAAGGTTCATGAATACCGCAGGGGCATTCGTCAATCCAAACGGCATGACCAAAAATTCATACTGACCATATTTGGTGTTGAACGCTGTCTTTGGAATATCCTCCTTCCTGACCTTGATTTGATAGTAGCCAAATCGAAGGTCTATCTTCAAGAATACCTTAGCTCCACTTAGTTGATCAAACAGGTCATCGATCCGAGATAGAGGGTACTTGTTCTTGATGGTGATGTTGTTCAGCGCCCGATAATCAATACACATCCGCACAGTCCCATCCTTCTTGGACACGAACAAGACAGGTGCTCTCCAGGGTGAGGCTCCATCTCTGATAAAACTAAGGGCCTTCAGCTCATTGATCTGATCCTTTATTTCCTTGGCCTCCTTAGGGTTGACTCTGTAGCATCCCCGAGAAATAGAGGCAGAGCCGGAAACTAGGTCGATGGTGAATTCTACATCTCGATCCGGGGGTAATCCTGGAAGACTATCAGGGAAGACATCCATGAATTCTGCTATGATAGGGTGAGGAGGTCCGGGTTCTTCGGTGATAGAGGAGTAAGTAAAACCCTCCATATCTTCTGGAGCTCGAGAGATTCCAAACTCCGGCTCTTCAGGTGGGCTGAAGACTACACATCCTCTGTGACAATCTATCAGCCCATGCTGCTTACTTAACCAGTCTATTCCTAGGACTATATCATAGTTAGGTAAGGGCATCACAAGTAAGGGTGCTAAGAATTTGTGTCCTGAGATAGTTATAGGGCAGTTACAGGTCTCAGTGATGGGTATGGGTCCACCACCAGTCATAACTCTACATATCTTCTTGCTAAATCTCATAATTAGGTGGTGTGCAGAGATGAATTTTGTAGCTATAAAACTGTATGAAGCACCCAAATCAAATAATACTAAAGCAGGATATGAATGCACATAAATGGAGCCTGTGATGACATCAGCGGTAGGTTCCTGCTCTGGCTCTTGCTCATCTGTTGTTAGGGCAAAAGCTCGCCCAGTCTTCTTTTGGTGTTGCCCAAACTATTGTTGCTGAGTGGGTAGGGGAGCCTTCTGCTGTGTTGTTCCGGTCCGGTTGAATGCCGTGGGGCAGTCTCTTACTTGGTGGGTGGTAGACCCACAAACTAAGCAGTTTCCTACTCTCTTCCTGCAGATGTTCGCTTGATGCCCTGGCCTCTTACAGAAACCGCAGACAGGAATCTACTTCTGAGGCGCTCTGTCATTGGTCCTCGCTTGATGGTGGTGGTGGTGGTGGTGAGAAGGCCTGTTGTTATTGTTGTGGTTGGGCCTCTTCTGGTTACTCTGGAAGTTACTAGTTCTAGAATACTCCCTCTTTGAACGAGCAGGCTGACCCTTTTCTATATCTTGAGCTCCAATTAAGATCCTCTCATACGTCTTGGCACCGCCTGCGATCACAGGAGTACGAATCTCTTCCCTCAGTCCATACCTGAATCTTTTAGCACGATCAGCGGGGTCGGCAACCAAGTTCTTTGTAAAGCGACTAAGTTGACCAAACTCTGCCGCATATTCACCAACCGTCATGTTCCCTTGCTTCAGATTCTGGAACTATCTTTCTATCTCCTGCAACTCTGATGTTGGGAAGAACTTCCTGCGGAACAACCTCTTGAAGGTGTTTCAGTCAAGCTGCCTATCCTGGAGTCGGGGTTTATTCTGATACCAGGTGCTGGCTACATCTAGCAGTTGGAGTCCCACAGCTTCAACTTGGAGGTCATCAGAAAGTTGAGCAACGCTGAAGAGACGCTCCATGCTGTCGAGCCATTCGTCAGCATAGATAATTCCTTCGATTCCTTTGAAAGGTCGAGGGCCCAGCTTCTTAAATTTCTCAATATCACCGACTTTAGCCGGCCTTAGTTCAGATTGGGTTGCTTCTCCTCTCTCCAATGCAGCCATAGCCACATTATGGGCATTCTCTATGCCTTCTCTCATAATCGTCGTCTGTTTGCGATGAGCTTTAGCTTGAGTTCTCTGTGCCTCAAGCACTCCTCGTAGCAGGCCTACGAGGTCGGTGGGGTCCACGGGCAGTGGTGGGGCAGCTGGATCGGGCACTACCACAGGGGCTTGCTGTTTAGTCCGGGAAGATATAGAATCTAATACTTGAGTTATAGTAGTGTAAAATCTACGGGGTGCTGGTGCATTATAGGGACGATCGGTCAGCTGCCTAGGTGTAGGATCCGGACTTGGTTGAGGAGGTGGGGTGTGATCAGATGATGACAACCCAAACCAAGCAGGATTTGTCTTGTCTGTGGCCATACTCTGGAAGGTTTAGGATTGTAAAACATAAGCAAGGTAGCCTACCAGTCTATAACAAACAAAAATATTTATTTATAATATATTTCGGTCCTATGTTGTGACAAATTAATGTTCTAGTGTTCTAAAATGTTTCTAGATATGTTTACCTAATTTGTTGATCAGACCTGCATGGGCCACCACTAAAAACATGTCACGACCCGGTCCCAAATTATTAGGTCGAATCAGATCATGCCCAGCATGCACCGTTGTGAGACGGCGGCAGTAAACTGTATCCACTTGCTGGTAATCTCAACAACACAATTTATATATTTGTTACAACTTCTAAAATTAGGAATATTAAAAACTTATCCAACAAAAAGCTTCATTTGATACATCTGATAAAATAAAACTGTCTTTTAATCCAAACATCAAAACTAAAAATAAAATCATCATCTTGAAAGTTGGCTCATCAATCCCGAGATCAACATCGTCCGATTGGGACTCTGGTAGCACAGCTGGGTAGAGCTCAGGGTCATAATAGCTATTAATCAATAGCTCAGCATCATCAATGGAACCTATTGGGGGTGGGAAATCCAGTCAGGAAAGGAGCAAAGTACAATTATAAAAATTTAACAATTCAACTAATAATTAGAAATTTGCAATTTAAACAGTTTGAAATACTTGAAACAATATTTTCCAACAATTTTTCACAATTAAAAACAATATGATTTGAGTATGTAATGCTTATGACCGGCTTGGTTTACACAATAGTATCCTAGTGATACGATACGGCTTATTCCCGTGTGAAAAAGGAGTAAGCTCGCACAATTATACAATATGAAGGTATTGGTCATAGAACACTACACTACTCCCCCAATCCCACAATCAATAACAATCAATACTCTAGGAGAGAGTTCCGTGTAGCAATGTCGTTTAATCTTGCAATATTAAATTATTAACTAAATTGAAAATAAACATAACCGTACTTGCCTTAGTTTATAACTGGATTTGAAATTGGTACCGGGGAAGAAGTCAGACTCGTCCTCGAAATCCTACAGTTGAGAAGTTCTGACTTAGAACCATATTTGAACCATGTCTAGGTGTTCTAGTTATAATCTCTAAAATTTGATCCTAGTCAAGTTTTATGTTATTCTATCATAACACGCATATCGATGCGATTTACTATTAATAATTTATGAAGTAAAAGTTAATTTAATATTTTATTGGAAACAATGGTAGTTACAGGTTATTTGGCAAAACTTGGTATTTTCATAATATGTATAAAACTAGTCTTTCTTTTTAATGAGAAATCATGAATTTGTTAAATTACAAACTTATAATTTTACTATCTATTTAATGTGAGAAAATCTTATAAATTTTCTATAATTCAAAATAATATTCTTTTAATATTTTACACGTCTACGACAAATTCAATAAAACTAGAAAAGAAAGTTAAAAAGCTACGCTACACCAAATACAGGGCCGCAAAAATAAAGATAAAAATTGGGCTTATGCCCTTACAAATTATTACATCAATTAATTAAATAAAATACTAGTGAACTCTGAACGCCGGGAAGTGGTCCATTCAGCAGGCCGAGGCCTTGCACTCAAAAATGCTAATGGCCAGTAATACGTTCTAAATAATTATTTAATTTAAAATGTATAAATATGGTAAGTCTCATACTTGGTCCAAAATGTCATGTTGCGTTCTAGCTTATGCATCAACGTCCGAAAATTCCGATTTCGTTTGCATTTCGCTAGGGTCTACAGACCGATACGGTCATTGCCCAAAAATGATACAAAAATCATATTTAAAACCAACCATTCAAGTTGTAATTTGTTTTGCAAAGGCCGGGATTTGGAAATAGTTTTATTCAAACTTTAATATATATTCCAAAAATTTGGGCAGCACCTCCTCTATAATTGGGACAACCCAATCCTGGAAAAATGCCAAACAACACCAATACATATCCCAAACTAGATATTATAAACCATAAAATATAACCAAAAACTACAGAACGTTTTTGAAATAAAATTCGAAAAACCCGAAATAAAATTTCGAAAAACCGAAAACCACATAACCAATCACAGAACCATATACGGGAAAATCCGAACTTAACTTAAAAATTCTGAGAAACCACAGAAATCACAAAACAGAGTCAAAACCACTGAATTATTCCTGAAAGGGAGTTCGAAAAATCTAAAACCATGAATCGATCCGATTCCCATAGCGGGATCGGGGACCATGTCATCATCGACACCTATGGAAGTAACACGAGAATACGAAAGATACCTCGGGTGCTCGGCTAGAGCTCTCAGATGAGTATAGAAGGAAGAATCTGCGTGGACAGCAGAAAGTTCGGGACAACACTCAGATCCGATCGCAGGGAGCGAACATCGGCTCAGGACCTGAGAGGAGCGCAAAAAGGGGGCAGGGCACACGAAGGAGACGAGGGTTTCGGGATGCGGCCAGGAAGCGGCTGCGGGGTCGGTGGGAGGCCGACGGTCGGGATCAGCCTGTGGCCGCGGGGAACAACGGCGGCGGGAGGCATTGGCCTCGGGCGGAGGGGGTCACGGAATCGCCGGAGGGCGCGGGTCGACGAGCTTGGGAGGATCATCGTCGGGTCGCCGGGCTCCGGTTAGGGCTTCGGTTGGGAGAGTGGTGGAGATGATGAAGGGGTTGAGAGGGGTTTTATAGGGAGGATTTGGTTGTTTCGGGAGAGGAGAGGTCACCGGGAGGTTACAGAAGAGGAGAGGTGCGGCTGTGGACGTTGGTTGGTGAAGGAAAGTGAAGGGTTTCAGAAAATAGGTTCAGAAGTAAACGAGAGAGAGAGAGAGAGGGAGAGTTAATGAGTGTTAAAATAAAGTAAAAGAATTATTTTCCCTAAAAATATAATATATGAATATATATTCTAAAATACTTAAGGATGGTTTCAAAAATCGAGATTGGGTTTGGTTTCGAAAATGGGTCGAGACGGATTCGGGACAGTCAGGTCAAATAAAATAAAATTCCATAAATAATAATTTTTCTAAAAATACTATTTTCCTAATTTAACAATTAATAATGATTATAATAATAATAATTTAGCTAATAAAATTATCTAATTAATTAATCAAAATTTTACGGGTTTCACTAGATTTTCTTGGAAGCTTCCTCTCACATGTTTGTGAGAATGTCTCACCATTATTTAATGGGGGCACTCCATTTTCTCATCCACACAAATTCTAATACAATCCAAGTGAATCATGTCAGTGTCCACCAATTTCATTCCATTTCGTTTATATTTACATTCTTTCCTACAAGTGTCCGACACCAGACACTAAATCGAATCTCGTTTCTTTGTCGACAAACCGGCATGGGCAATACATCGTCACTCTCCCCTGGTCCCAGCTGTCCCGATGACCCCGACCATCCCGACTTCCCTCAGCCACGCTCCCTCCTCCCCCGCTTGCTACCACCTCCATCATCCTCATCGCCATTGCCCCCATTTTTCCCCACCGCCAACACCAAATCTCCGGCGACCCCTCCCCTTTTCCTCCTTATGCTGTCATCACCAATTTGACCACCGGATCTGGCGTTGCTAGATCTGTATGCCCCAAACTCCTTCGGCTGGTCCTCCTCCGCGTACTGCCCCAAGCCGACCACATATGAGCTCCCTCCCTCTCCCTCTCTCTCACATCCTCTCTCTTTCGAAGTGTTCTTCTCCAAAGTGAGATGAGGAAGAAATGAGCACAGAGGTCCTCTTTCCCTTTGATTTTGTCATTTGCTGTAATAATGTCATTATGGTTAAGAGGAGTTAGAATTTATGTTTAATTTTGGGATAAATATCATTATCCCTAACTACCTATAATTTAACACTATCATCTTCATGGTTGGGGCTTTTGCACTGCTTAGGCTGGGCTTGGAATCCTAATGGAATTTATTTATTTTATATATTAGATTGTTTGGACAGATTGATTCTGGGCTGCTTAGGGGCCTAGGCCAGAAATGTCTAGTTTAAATTATAATTAGTATTTTGGGCAGGCTGTGAGCCCAATAAATTTCAATTATCTTGAGCTGAGTCTTTTTTTATATGTATATATTTATAGTATATGTGTATTTGTATATATAAATCATTTTTGGTATGATTGTTGGGCCAAATTTAGGCCTATTAAATTATATATATTTAGAGAGAATTATATGGGCTTTACGATTTTTAATATAAATATAATTAGGATGATTTTTGTATGCTTGGGCCCTAAGGGTTTAAAGTTTGGATAAGGTTCTATAGATATAAATGATTCTTGGGGCTTACATATATAATGCACACAATTTTGGTTTATATCTATATAATAAAATATTACTCAAAGAAGTTTTATATCAAATTTAGATGATATTTTTTATGAGCTCTATTTCATGAATTGGGGCTTTATGTGCTATTGGGCTTTATATAAATATACTTTTCATATAAATTATATAAAGTATATTTTGAATGGGCACTTTTAAATTTTTTTTATAAATATACCTATATATATATTCTTGGCCTTGTGATTATCCTCTTAATCAAATTCCTTTAAATCATGATCTTGACTAATATAGTTATTTTTCTATTTTTATGATCTTGGACTTCCTACTCATCTCGATTATCGTGCCGAATCCTGATTCTGGACTTTTGTATGTCAACTAGGCTATTTGGACTATCCTGAGCTTAATGGAACCACTTGTGTCATCATTCGGGACTATATTGTGGAGCACAACATTGGTAACCTATTCCGAATCGACATGTTTGTGTCGTGAACGTTGACTCCAACTAAATTGAGGCGAGTACATTTTCTGATAATTTTTCATTCATGATATTTGCTATATTTCTTGTATCTATAGTGTAGATTTTCATGATTCTTGACACATTGGTCACACATATTGGTATTTATAGATCCCGATATGAGATGCTATTCCTTGTTACCTTGGTGTATCTTGTGCAAGCCCCTTGTAGTTCTCGTACGATATATGGACATCAATTCTCGAGGAGATTTGCTACCTTCTCGTAGAATCCCGTGTCGTAACGTGTCTTATTTGGATCCACTCTACCAGTCGGGGGTGGAGAGTAGTAGTGTAGACATACGACCATACCTTTTCGTACATGATATTGTTTTTCCTGTGAGTGTTAGTCATACATTGCACATATGACTAGCCAGGCCTTATTCTCGTGCATGTTTCCAAGCCGGTCACATGTTGAAACTAGTACTCACACACATATATAGATGATCCTTGATTCTTGTACATGCCATGATTAGTTCCCTTGTTCTTGTTCTAGTTTACTGCTTTATCCTTGCCATGTTATTTCCATGTACATTCAATTTTTCTCTGTATATTCTCTCTATTTACTGTTTCATAGAACTTGTCGTTTATTGGGAACTGTTGTTGAAGGATTGTTCTCGTTCCATCCTGACTGGATAACCAATATTTTTATGAGTTGTTATGCCCCACATACTTGGACCACATGATAATACTAGTTAAGACAGATCCCGATGTTCCATTTATAGTGAGTTGTCTTCTGGGAGCTCTAGGACATTATTTTTTTATTTTAGATTCATATTTCTTTGTCGGTTTTGCCTCCTACACATTTTTGTCTTTTATGATTATTGTAGACTTTAGATTATTTCAGTGATATTACCATCTTTCTTATTCATATCTTCCTTAGATGTATGTGATTGGAGTACATGTTGTTGTTGTGGATCATATAGATGTTGTAGATATTTATTGGGTACTGGACAACATTCTACCATCAATACTGCGGTGTAAGCTGGGCATGGCCCGCGTACTTATGCCCGAATATCCGGGTGCGGATCGTGAAACATTTTTGTGGTGGCCGATGCAGGTTAGTATTCGCAACCAGTGCGAAGTCATAGTGGTACTTAGGTTTAGCTGTACTACTACGAGCCTGCCTTAAGACAAGGATTTTAGAGTCATAAAATATCTTAGGAGATTTAGTACGCAATCACATATTAGGATCTCTTGATAGATTCTAGGGATGATCCCTAAGAATCTTACTTCGAAATATATTGAGTCTATTTCATTTCACTTTTGCTTATCCTGATTCTCGAAACACCTATCTGTTACCGAACCCGATTCTTGCATTAAGATGAGTTTATGGATTCTAGAAGGAACAAGATAGTGGAGTTTGAAATTTTAACTATTCCAGTTGAAAAGAGACAATAACTACCTAATCTTATAAATATAAAGGTTGAGATTTATTTTAGATTATATTCAAGGAATTTTGACCAATATAGTACTTTTAGGACTTGAGAATTTGATGAAATGGGTTTGAGAAAATAAACGAAGATAACAAACTCAGAGAAACATGGATTATAAAAATCAGGCCGGGAATGACTCATGAATATGGATTATAATATTTAAAGATAAGAGGATAGTATTGTATGGACTTGCGATAAGGGAATTTATTAAGGAGAAGTGCTATATAACTTTTACAGTAGTAAGAGCCATTGAGAGAGATATTAAATTGTCCTTCTTGCTTAAGTAGCCAAGGAAGCGACACCAGATACGAATATCCTACAAGTAAGGAATTCCAAAATTTTAAGGAATCATGGACAAAAAATGGTAGGAGGGTTGGTATAGATTTATAGTGATGACTGAGATTTGGATCAGGGATACTTAAGAGTTATCGTTTGACAAAGCGAGAGAATCATATAAGACTTGGAACCAATTATGAGTGATTGTGGAAGGAAGACTCAACAAATGGATCTAAACATTATGAACAATATGGGAAGTGGGTTAGAAAGAATAAAGGGTGATTTTGGATCTCATTATTAGGAGATCTCAAAGACATGGATTAAAATATATATAGCGAATGGTAGAAGTGATGGAAATTTTTGATATCAGAAGACTAAAAAAAATTTAGACATACAGGTATGGAAGAATCTATGTGGATACCAAATGGGATGAAGAACGTTAGAAATAAAGATTAGGCAACAAATTTATCAATAGTTGATAGTTAGTAACCTGGAGTCACGAGATTGGTAAGTGAGGGTTGATATTTAAGACAAAAGTGAACAACTTGGAGGTATAATAAAAAATTTAAAAACATTATTTTGTTGAATATGGACAAGTGCAAGAAAGGGGGGGCAACGACTTTGTTTATGACTAAATGAACATGTGCAAATTCTTAATTTCATTCTCTTCCTCTTGTTATCACTGTCTGACTTATATCCATCAGACTACCTCACATTTAAACCTGTTAGCTACACTTTTATCTATCTTTATCTATCTTGAACCTTCATCTCTCTTTACTTGGGAAATACTGAGGAAGTATCGTAATCATCTCGTTCAGAAAGGATGGAAGTTATCATATGGTAATCCTGGTAGGAATAGGAAATGATGGACATTAAGATAGAATTAGTGGGAGAAGAACATGACCGAGAATGGTAATAAAATTTTGGACCGATAGTATCAATTTGGAAATTTTTACACTAAGAGAATTATTTTGGGTATGGATTTCTTTATGCTAAAAAAACGTAGGAGGATTTCAAAGAAAACTAGCGGAGAATTTTACATTAAATAGTGTACCATAGTTGTATTCTTAGAACTGATGGAGATTTTCAAGGACGACTTGATTTTGAGGGCGTAGATATTTTTGCTACTAATTCTAGATTTAATTTGTTATAGGATAAGGGCTAGGATATTGAATCTAGGAATTCCAAGCACATCGGAGAAGAGATTATAACTACGTGCAGAGGTGTTACAAAATTGAGTAAAGGAATTTGTAGGAGAATGATTAAGAACTGGAAGGAGATGAAAAGTTTGAAAAAAAACAAAAAAAAATTATGGGACTTCAAATTATTTGGGGGGGAAATATTGGAGGTATAAGTTTTAAGGGAATGTGAAGGTAAATCATGATATAGTAGTAGCATTAATACGAGGAGTACAAATTTGAATGGCATTCAAGGATTATATAAACCTTGATTCAGGATTTCAGATCCAGGTTAAAGACAAGATGCATAAATTCAGACTAAGTTGATATTGAAAGTAAAGAAATTGAGGAGGTATACCAACCGTATGTTCCATGAGTAGTGTCTTTGGAATAAGTGTAACGCCCCAGTCCCAAAAATACTTAGGACTAAGTACGTAGACATGCCAGCTACATACATATAAAGTATACTCCAATATGTGAAATTATCGTATGTATCATAAGCTGTAAAATGCAGTAATCCATGACAACTAATCTCATCCATAATAAGAAAATAACTATATAATAAAACCAACTCTGAATTTATCATTTGTACAAAAGTTGGGCGGAGACAGATCCACTACCAACCAATTAAATGAGAAGAACAATATAAGGGAAAAAGGAGAAGTAAAAGTAGCAAGACGTCTCAAGAGCAATATTCTTCGATAAAATGGAGAAGATCACGGCCTTGGCTAGAACACCTGTGAAAAGAAATGAAAGCACACAATTGAAGAGATCACCACGTCCTCAGAGGGACGTAGCAAGATACATAAAGAATATGCTTATAACCTGTGATATAAAAGAAATAAAAGGAAACATGCATGCAATAGGGTGCCTACCAGTTCTACAGTGATAATGTAGTTAAGAACAAACCTTCAACGCATGGGCACTCTGGCTACAGGAAAATCGGTATGGTCCTACCAAGATAGCAGGGACCTTAATGCATAACATTCACCGAATGTCAGAGGCCAGCAGGATCAGGAATAAGAAATTGCATACGTGGCCCATACATTAATGAACTATTCTCCCCACCCAATGCCTAGTAGGGTCACATCCATGTCCCATAGGAACCTCTAGTAACTGCCAAGTCCACTATTATAGAATTCTATTGGCAGTTACTCCTAACCGTCGCACGTTTCATACGCATCGGTGGCCAGCCTACTACGCGAGTATGTGTCCTACATGTGACTCACAACTTGTCGTAATTATGTGTCAAGGTCGTATGAGATATACCAATACCTCAACATCAATGGGTGGTCACTAGAACTAAGCCAATACAAAATATAATAAAACAGTAAAACGACCAATACAATCGCCTGCACCCAAGTGTGACTTGGACGCACAGTGATACAATAATGGCAATAGAAAGATACTAAATATAAATGATAGAAATAAATATAATAAATTATAGAGTATGGTGGCAATGTATCTTGCTTGGCGGTACGAAAATGGCAATCAAACAATCAAGTACGTCGACAGTAAAATCTCAAAATCCACGAATGGCGTCGGATGCTGAAACAAACATCAAGAACGTTCTCGGTGCAAAATATATATCTAGGAAACGCCTGTCCAAAAGTCAATTCTAGAACATGGGCAAAATTGTAATTTCGGGTCAAAACGATGTCCATCGTTGGACCCATTTTGTACCGAAATGCGTGCCAATGTCTATGGACTCCAAAGTCATCAAACTATATGTCTACAGGTCCGATTTGATGAGACAATTCCAACCGTTTATCCAAAGTTGGATTCCGGCGGACAGTGCATAATTTCGCCCATTGGATCGATTCGCGGGCCCGCCAAAAAGATGTTCTAGTCGACCTTCTCAGATTCGGACCAAACGTGGCATACATGACAAGAAAAATGATAGGGTCCTGTTGGCGCAAGTTTCGTTTTGAGATGACGAACGTACACAAAGTAATTAGAAAGTTTTAAAAAAGGTCGATACGGTGAATTCTGATGGATACGCATCAAAGTCGTAGCGCACACGCAACCAATTTGAATTTTGTCAAAGTCCACCCGTCCGCAAAGTCGATATGCACCTTTCGATGCTTTCGGTTCGTGACCACGTCGCCCGGTTTGGCGAGACGCATATCGTATCGAGGTTTCTCAATATTTTTAAAGTAGGTTTTTCGTAAACTTCAACCAACTTTTAATCAGAATATAAGTATCTAGAATAAAAACTATAAATAAGGTTTTGATCATGCTTAGGTTGTCTAAAAGTCTATTTAGGTAGATTTCTAAAATTCATGTTATTCTGGTCGTAATTCGACCGTAAACATCGGTGGTCGAGACAGTTTCTATAGTCCAGCAATCGAGTTTTTTCTCGATTTTGGAACTCGTTTTTCGTCACACAAGAAGTGAACTAAATTAAATTACTTGAAAGAAATTGTAGGTGGTTAGGTTGGGGACACACCTACGAAGACGGTTCACGAAACGAGCGAGCGTCGAGGTTGAAATGGCATTGCAAAGTCGCGTTGCTGCTGTTGATCCTATTATTGCTGTTGCCGCTGCTGCGGCTCGCACATGGGGCGGCGCTCGGCCAGCTGGTGGTCGAGCAATGGGCACACGCGGCTGCCCCGGTGGCGGGACTGGGGTGGAGCGTGCTAGGGTTTGGGTTTTAGATTTTTTTAAATTTTAAACACACACACACACACACACACACACACACACACACACACGCACACATTTATATATATATATATATATATATATATATATATATTATATATATATATATATATTTTTTTTATATTATATATATATATATATATTTTTTTTATATTATATATATATTTTTTTTATTATATATATATATATATATATATATATATATATATATATATATATATATATATATATATATATATATATATATATATATAGAGAGAGAGAGAGAGAGAGAGAGAGAGAAAGAGAGAGAGATAGGGTGAGGGGGTCGGGTTCTCCTCGGCTCTGTTTCCTCGCATGGGAACAGTAGCCGGGGTGGGGGGGGGGGTTGTTTTTTCTTTTCTTTTCTTTATATAAAACAAGAAAATTTCTTTTCTTTCTTTTTTTTATTTTTTTAAATCTACAATTTATACCCAAAAAAAGCTGAAATAAAATTTTATAATATATGTATTCTTTCACTAAAACATTATATGCCTATTATTATTATTGCTAACTTATAGAATCTTTTTTGAAGTAAAAATCCATTAAACTTATATAAATATTTTCTAAAGTATATAGTAAATATGTAACATATTTAAAATTATATCTAATATAGTTGTCTATTTAATAAATAAGGATCTGCAATTGAAATTCTAAAACTATGTACAAATATATATGCAAATTGAATTTCTATAATTAAAACTATATGGAAACAATATATATACCATTTATATGTATTAATTACTAGATATCAATTAATTAAAACTAAGTATCGAGAAAATTTAAAATATAAAAATTACTTTATCATATAGACTGATATATGTACAAAATATATACTATTATTCGAACTTGTACAGTTCTATAAATAAAAATAGTATTTTTACAATCCCAAGTGTACCTACGAATTAACTATATATCAAGTTTAACGTACACTCAGTTAGCAAAAATAAATATTGAATGATAAAAATAATAATAATAATAAGTAGGTGGTTTATATTCTACCCAACTTATAAAATTTCCGTCCTCAAAATTAAAAATAATCTTAATATCACCATAATACAAGATTTAATACAAGGGAGGACCGGTACGTCAAATCGTAACTCGGTTTTGGAAACGATAAAGGAGGAGGTTACCACAAGAACCCAAATTGTCCCTACATACTCTACGAGATGAGGTATCTTCATCAAGCTCTACCTAACTTATAAAAATTTGGCTAACTGTGAAAATTGTCATTATAAGACTTATAGAAGGGACATTTCTAAAGAGTAGCAGGAGTATATTGGGCACTTCTGGCCGCAGTCACGGATTCTTGGTTAGCTTAGACATTGCCATGACGTTCTTGGTCATTAACTTCTATATGGGATCATTACAATTTTACATCGTTCCTGTAGGGTCATGTTTTAATAAGATAGCATGCATCTCTTGTTCGAAGATAACTAAAATGTACTGGTTTCAAAAGGAATTTATTTTTGCCTAGCAGAGGAAACTAAGAGATGAGCTTGAAGAACTTAGGGAGTGAAGGATTTATGGCCAAGAGTTGAGAATCCATGGTAAATGTAGAAACCTTTTTATGGAATATGGTTAGGTAAGTGTTCGGGTTCTTTAAGTCATAGTGACAAGTGTGTATGGGATCAATGTTCGATTTTGTGTAGGAGGCATGTGCTTGCTTGGGTGAAAAGCATATGTCATAGGGGTAATGCGTCTTGCGTGGATCTGGTGTGTTTAGTTTGCCCAAGGGAATGGGTCGATATTATATGGTTAAATTTAAATGGGACAAAATAGACATTAATGGATTATTCCAAAGAAAAATATGTCATACGTGTGCTGTAGTTTAGATGGAGCACAAGAAGGTGTGTTTGTGCAGGACATGTATGCCATGTGTATAGCTTGACTGGTCTAGATCATGGGTGTGAACTTTGTTTGAAGGAAAAAGTTTATGTTGTACTACAAATATCAAAGTCACGGTCAAAGGTATCAAATAATATGAATAGGAGTGGGAATTATGAACCATCAATTTATTAGCTAAATTGGGGCCAATCCATTCTAATTGTTTGCTAATTCAATGAGACCCTATGTTTCTTCGAGAGGCTTGCAATCTACGCGCTACGAAAACTTTCGTTCTCGGAGTTAAACTAAGGCACAATTCTACGATAGAAGGGAATTTGAAGAATCAAAGTCGCGATCCTTCTACCTTGATTATTGGAATAACCGCGCTATAAACTAGAAGTGATATAAAATATGAAGAGAAGTCATGTCTCATGCCGTAATTATGAGCAATTAGAAGAAGTGGTTGTATATGTCATTCTTACATTCTCAAAATTTCAAGTTTTACTAATGTCACATGAACCGAGGGTATTGTGTTTACTCTTCTTACGGTCTATGAAAGATTATAGTCGAGGCAAGGGCTACTATATTCCGTCTAGAATACCTTGGATGGGTAAATCCCTAATTTCCTGCTCGTAATAAGCTTACTCGTTTACGGCTATAAGGCTACCAATGCCGTCAAGGTAGTACTTTGCGATATCACAACTAACTAATAGGTCCAAGTATTTTCTAGGAATGATGGGTTAACTATATTAAGTCGGACAACTAACTCTTAATGGTGTTGCTCCGCAATCAACTAGTGTCTTAACAATAATTGACGTATCTAGGACAATAATTTATGTAATTACTCTATGTTGCTGCTAAAATTCTACGAATTGTCTAATCGACCTGCTCCGAGTTATTCCAGCTGGTAATAAGTCAGGGTTGATCGAAACATCAATCTTTGATTGAATGAATCTTGGGTTTTAATCTATATTGGTTGGACAAGATTTTGCAATATCAATTTAAAATATTTCTATTATGTTATGGTAACATAGAATAGGTTCCAACTCAAGGGGTTGGGCTAATTTCAAATCGAGTTGGTTAATAAGGTTCTTTAAGCCCAAAATGCGTCTTTTGTGACTTTTGAGTTTAAGTAGCACGTGGGGCCTCAATTGGGTGGCACACTAGTGGCATGTGCGTAGTGGGCTTCGAGTAGATCACAACCATATATTGGGTCGAACGGTTTGAATCGAGGTTGGGTCTCTAATTGGAGTCGGAAAGTTTATCGATATTTTGGTAGGGGTTATAGATAGCCTTTTTGACTCGAAAGTCACATCATAAAAATAGAGTATAAGGAGACATGTTTTAGTAGGACATGATACGTCTACATGAAGGTGGAGTCGTCTATGTCTTGTATGTAAAATTTGTTGGAAGGTAACAACTGGTCTCGTGCTCCGAATATTAATGTCACGGTCGGGGACACCAAATGATCTAGAAGGAATATGGGAGTTCATGGTGCCCTATATATCACCCTAATAGAAATTAACTTATCGTGATCAATCGGTAATCTTAGTATATCCAAAATTTAGAAGGCTTACATTCTACTCACTTTAGAATCTAAGACACGGTTTTAGGATTAATGAGGTTAGAAAGAATTCAAAAGTCATGATATTGTACCTCGACTCTTGATTATAAAAGAATACTACATGATGTAATAGATAATGTGATATGGTAGATATGAATCAGTTTTGAGGATCGTACCCCGATTTCTAATAAATGGAAATGATTGCGTACAACGATACATGAGTCGATAGAATAGAAGGATCCACTCTTCTATAGTATACGAGAGCTTATCGATAGGGTAACGAACTTTAAGGCGCGTCATATGAAATATCTCTAATGGCTAAGTCATGAATTTCTATTTGTGTAAAGCCTACCAGACAACGGTCATAAGGTTTCTAATGGTGTCGAATGTAGTAGGGGTGTCGGTTCGATTTTCGGTTATCGGTTTAAAAATTTAAAAATTTAAAATAACGGTTCGGTTTTCGGTTCTTCATCCGAAAAACCGAACCGAACCAAAAACCGATTTAGATTTAGTAATTTATCAAACTACCCACAATATACATATACTAATGTTTATTAACCTCTAACTAAGCGCACTCTCTTCTTCTATTCTATGTCGGTGCTTCTTTGAGCACTCTCTCTATCTACCCTCAATCTATATATACTAATATCCTTCACTCTATGTAATATAACAATTCATAAATACAATAATGTCATATATTTTTTAAAATTTTGTTATTTAAATAAGCCCATTTTGCTAAAAACTTGAAGGCCATGCACATTGGCCCATAAAACCGAACCGACCGAAAACCGAACCGAATTAATTCGGTTCGATTTTTGTTCGGTTTTTGTAAAAACGGTTCGGTTTTCGGTTTTGAAAAATACGGTTTACGGTTATTTCGCTTTTCACATATTCGGTTCGGTTTGAACCGAACTGAACCGATGCTCACCCCTAGAATGTAGTGCTCATGCATTGATGTTAATAACTAGTAAATCATCATATGACAGGGTATTATGCTATGATATTATCTAAGCTAGTGATTTTGATGTTCCAATGCTAAGTCAGGTCTTAATAACAAAATCTGTATAACTAGAATAATACATGTTGGACTCAAATCTCGGGATTGATGTCTACCATAGTCATGGTAAATGCTTGTCCTTGCTTTTTCTCTATTCCTCTTATGTCTAAAATGTAGGGCTGGGTCGAGTAAGGGTTGGTTTAAGGTATACGGGTTGATAGTTAAAGCAAGAATCGAGAAGAATAATTAGAGATTCATAATAATTGGTTCTTTGAGAATAGATAGTCTCCTTGGTTGATGTTTTGACCAAGGATAAGACCCTAATCGTTCTCAAATTTAAATGACTAGAAGGTTATGTTATTAGTTTTAGGGCCGAGGGGAGGACAAGTAGCTCAAGGCAAGGTTGTAGTCACATGGCTTGGCCGATGGCTACTATACTGATGTATACAACTATCATGGTTATAGGGGAATACTCCGGGTCTACTAGCATTTGTTTCTCCGAGATAGGTGACGGTAGACAATAAAAAGTTTAAGGGAGATATCATCGAATATGAATACGGGTTTCAAAGGCGATTGAGTAATTCAAAGGGAGTTGTCAAGACAATTGTGGATGAGATCCTAGAGACATCTATATCTCAATCCACATGGAATAATTATATGAAGAGCGAACCAAGTGCACTAAGGTTGATCAGGCCATAATACACCGATTCTAAATAGACAATATGTTAATGGGCGTCCCTAGTATACATATGTCCTGAACAAGCCCGATAAAGAATAGACTTCAAAACTAGGCTACAAGTAGCATCATCATTCATGGTAGTGCAAAGTATAAGTACGGGGGATAATGATAAAAGTAGTTATAAATAGTTCAAGTTTTATAAGGGTCTAAGTCTTGTCCGATGTTCCTTATACTATCGTCCTACTATCTCTGGTATCAGGCTGCGGTTGACCAATGGAGTATGGGCTACTAAAACTTTAGATTCTAGGTATACCTCTCTTCCTACGCTAGCATATATACAGTACCATCCAGTTATACTTTATTATTGGGTTATAAGAACACGGGTGGTAGGCCGCGAGGCATACTACCCAACTTATAAAAGTCAACTAATAGAGTGATTGAGAAATATGACACATATATCTAGTATGAGTCATCTTCTTAACCTCTACATCAAGCACGAAGGGAAAAAGATATTATTTAAAGCAGAAAGGAATCAACCTGAAGGAATCAAGGCAGTCGGTCGAGAGTTCGAAATTGGAATCAAAGTAGGAGATCAAGCATGTGGATGAGATACCTAGATTCTAATCCTATATGCAGACCCATATCGGTACAGTAACGTAACCGAAGTGATAAACTCGACCTGCATGGGCCACCAAAAAAACATGTAACACCCCAGTCCCAAAAATACTTAGGACTAAGTACGTAGACATGCCAGCTGCATACATACAAAGTGTAGTACAATATGTGGAATCCTTGTATGTATACATAAGCTGTAAAATGCAGTAATCCATGACAACTAATCTCATCCACAATAAGAATATAACTATATAATAAAACCAACTCCGAATTTATTATTTTTACAAAAGTTGGGCGGAGACAGATCCACTACCAACCAATTAAATGAGAATAACAATACAAGGGAAGAAGGAGAAGTAAAAGTAGCAATCTTCTTCGACAGAATGGAGAAGATCACGGCCTTGGCTAGAACACTTGTGAAAAGACATGAAAGCACACACCTGGAGAGATTACCAGGTCCTCAGAGGGACGTAACAAGATACATAAAGAATATGCCATATAATATGTGATATAAAAGAAATAAAAGGAAAGGTGCATGCAATAGGGTGCCTACCAGTTCTACAGTGATAATGCAGTTAAGAACAAACCTTCAATGCATGGGCACTCTGGCTATAGGAAACTCGGTATGGTCCCACCAGGATACCAGGGACCTCAAAGCATAACATTCACTTAATGTCAGAGGCCACCAGGATCAGGAATCGGAAAGTACATATATGGCCCATACGTTAAGGAACTGTCCTCCCCACCCAATGCCTAGTAGGGTCACATCCATGTCCCATAGGAATCTCTAGTAACTGCCAAGTCCACTAGCATGCAATTCTATTGGCAGTTACTCCTAACCGTCGCACGTCTCATAAGTATCGGTGGCCAGCCAACTACGTGAGTACGTATCCTACATGTGTCTCACAACTCATGGTAATTATGTGTCAAGGCTGTATGAGATATACCAATACCTCAACATCAAGGGGTAGTCACTAGAACTAAGCCAATGCAAAAATATAATAAAACAGTAAAACAACCAATACAGTCGCTTGCACCCAAGTGTGACTTGGACGCACAGTGATACAATACTGGCAATAGAAAGATAATAAATATAAATGACAGAAATAAAAATAATAAATCATAGAGTTTAGTGGCAAGGTATCTTACCTGGCAGTGCGTAAATGGCAATCCAACAATCAAGTACGTCGGCAGTGAAATCTCAAAATCCACGAACGGCTCTGGATGCTGAAATAAATATCAAGAATGTTCTCGATGTAACATATATATCTAGAAAACGCTTATCCAAAAGTCCAATTCTATAACAGAGGCAAAATCGTAATTTTGGGTCAAAATGATGTCCACCGTTGGACCCGTTTTGTACCAAAATGCGTGCCAATGACTATAGTATCTAAATTTGTCAAACTATATGTATATGGGTCTGGTTTGAGGAGACGATCCCAACCATGTGTCCAAAGTTGAATTCCGATGGACAGTGCATAATTTCGTCCGTTGGATCGGGTCACGGGCCCGCCAAATGGGAACAGTAGCCGGGGGGGTTGTTTCTTTTTCTTTCTTTTCTTTATATAAAACAGGGAAATTTCTTTTATATCTTTCTTTGATTGTTTTTTAAAATCTACAATTTATACCAAAAAAAGCTGAAATAAAATTTTATAATATATGTGTACTTTCACTAAAATATTATATGCCTATTATTATTATTGCTAACTTATACAATCTTTTTTTAAATAAAAATCCATAAAACTCATATATAAATATTTTCTAAAATTTATAGTAACTATTTTATAACACCATGTAACATATTTAAAATTATATCTAATATAGTTGTCTACTTAATAAAATAAGGCTCTTCAATTGAAATTCTAAAACTATATACGAATATATATGGAAATTGAATTTCTATAATTAATACTATATTGAAACAATATATATACCGTTTATATGTATCAATTACTAGAAATCAATTAATCAAAACTAAGTATCGAAAAAATTTAAAATATAAAAATTACTTTATCATACAGACTGATATATGTAGAAAATATATGCTATTATTCAACTTATACACTTCTATAAATAAAAATAATATTTTTACAATACCAAGTATACCTACGAATTAACTATATATTAAGTTTAACATATACTCATTTAGCAAAAATAAATATTGAATAATAATAATATTAAGTAGGGGGTTTATAATAAGGTCTAGCCTATAGTATTTACAGGGGAGTTTAATCTTCATGACTAAAAGATTATTATTCATGTGGTGGTGTAATTGGACTTCGGATGACCTTGGTAGTAGTCAAAATAAGAATGAGATGATTACCTTGACTTTCCCTCTGAAAAGCCCTATCTTTTGATTTCCCTAACCTGGTAAAAGAGATTTGATCTCCTTACCCTTGAATCATTTCCTAAGTTTCAATAACGCTTGATTTTGATCCACTTGATCACGATCAATCTATTTTGAACATCTTATTGTGCCAAGGTTCTTGATTCTTGACTATACTCGATGCATCTAATAATGATCGTGCTTAAACTTCAATCCTATTTTACTCGTGCCTGGAACTTCAAGCAAATTCTTAGTAACATCTGAGTTCCATCCAAACCATGATTGAATTTTTTTTACTAATCTTGATTATGTCTAAATTTCTATTGGTTAGTCGTGCCTAGATGACCTTGCATGACTATTCGATCTTGATTCCAATGATCATGATTCCTAACGATCATGACTATTCGTATTACTCATCTCCCTAATCGTGCTTAGAATTTTGACTTCGATCATGACTATATGATCTTGATTATGAATTTAGTCATGACATAAATTGGCTTATGATCATATCTAACAATTTCCTGTTCATGCTTAGATTTCGATTCTATAATTGCTCGAGCTAAGGATTCATTCACAATTGTGTCTATATTTTAGTTTTCTTAACTTCATCCTTTATCGTGCCTAAGTGATTTTAAATCATTTCCAAATTTCTAATTACGTCCGATCTTTGATCATTATTCACGATTTAACTAATTTTGTTCATTATATTTTCGATCGTTCTTATAAGCCTTTAACTTCGAATCTTGATCGTGCCAAAATTTTATCCTTGGTCATTCCAAGCCTTGGTCTTGATCGTGCTTATGATAATTAAACTCCGATCTTACAGAGCCCATATTCTATCGATCATGCTAAACTCAATTTGATACTGTTATTGATCATAACCAAATCTATAATGGTTCTATGAGTCGTGACTCGAATCGTGCTTAATCAATACAACCATACTCCGACCTTACACTTGGTCATGCTAATACGACCAATAGTGCTTAAGATTTTGATCTGATTATTCTTAAACGTGCTACACATATCATTTTCCATGATCGTGCCAACAATTTGGACTATACCCTCCATCATATCTGAACTTTCGGTTAACTATGTCAATTTTAAATTTCGAGGACGAAATTTCATTAAGGAGGGTAGATTTCTAACCCCCTTGAACCGAATTCTAGGATTTTTCGAATTATTGAAAATTTTATTTTTCTAAATTTTTCCTAGATCTAAAATCATAAACTTGAATTAGCTATATATTTTCAATCGCGATATGTTATATATTGGGTTATTGGCTTGTCGAAATAGTTTATTGAAATTTGCATAGTTTTTGGGCTCAAATAGCCTAGTAAATAAAAGTTATTTTGTAACTCTTCTCTAAAATGGGCTCAAACCCATTAGCGAGATTTTCTATATAAAATATTATGAATTGGATTTTATATAAGAAATGTTTAGACCATTTTTATAAATTATATTTAGATACTAATATAGATACTAATATATATATATATATATAATATATATATATATATATATATATATATATATATATATATATATATATATATATATATATATATATATATATATATATATATATATATTTTATATATATATATATATATATTTTTTATATATAAAAATATATAAAAAAATATATATAGTTAATATATATAGTTAATATATATATATATATATATATATATATATATATATATATATAAATATATAAAAAATATATATATATATATAGATACTAATATATATTTTTTTTATATATAAATATATATATATATATATATATATATATATATATATATATATATATATATATATATATATATATATATATATATATATATATATATATATATATATATATATATATATATATTGGCCATTGGGCCTATTGGATTTCAACTAGTTTCCGGCCTAGAGGCCTAATAAATAGTAATTGTATAGTTAATTATTATATTCGGAGAAAAAAAGAAACTTTTTTGCTTATGAGTTTGACTACTATATATATATATATATATATATATATATATATATATATATATATATATATTTGGGCCGGAAATTTATTTCACATGAAAATAATTTTAGTTGCTAATAGTTTCTTTATGGAGGAATTTTGCTTGGATTTGGTTTCTTGTTGGGCTATTGGCCCAATTCATAAAATATCTTTGGAGAGAGCTTCTTGGAAGCTTCCTCTCACATGTTTAGAAGAATGTCTCACCATTATTTAATGGGGGCTCTCCATTTCCTTATCCACACAAATCCTAATACAATCCAAGTGCATCGTGTCCGTGTCCTCCTATTTTATTCTATTTCGTTTACATTTACATTCTTCCCTACCAGTGTCCGACACACCGGACACCAAATCGAATCTCGTTTCTGTGTCGACAAATCGGTATAGACAATACATCGTCACTCTCCCCTGTTTCCAGCCGTCCCGATAACCCCGGCCATCCCGACTTCCCGCAGCCACGCTCCCTCCTCCCACGCTTGCTACCACCTCCATCATCCTCATCGCCGATGCCCTCATTTTTCTTCACCGCCAACACCAGATCTCCGGCAACCCCTCCCATTTCCTCCTTGCACTATCATCACCGATTCGACCATCGGATCTGGCGTTGCCAGATCTGTATGCCCCAAATTCCTTCGGCCCGACCTCCTCCGTGTACTGCCCCAAGCCGAGCACATGTGAGCTCCCTCCCTCTCCCTCTCCCTCACATCCTCCCTTTCTCTTTCGCTGTGTTCTTCCCCAAAGGGAGATGGGGATGAAATGAGCACAAAGCTCCTCTTTACCTTTGATTTTGTCATTTTCTGTAATAATGTCATTATGGTTAAGAGAAGTTAGAATTTATGTGTAATTTTGGGATAAATATCATTATCCGTAACTACCTATAATTTAACACTATCATCATCATGGTTGGGGCTTTTGCACTGCTTGGGCTGGGCCTGGAATCCTAATGGGATTTATTTATTTTACATATTAGATTGTTTGGGCTGATTGATTTTGGGCTGCTTGGGGGCCTAGGCCAGAAATATCTAGTTTAAATTATATATTTGGTATTTTGGGTGGGCTGTGAGCCCAATAAATTTCAATTTTCTTGAGCTGAGTCTTTTTTGTATATGTATATATTTATAGTATATGTGTATTTGTATATATAAATCATTTTTGGTGTGATTGTTGGTTCAAGTTTAGGCCTATTAAATTATATATATTTATAAAGAATTATTTGAGCTTTCCGATTTTTAATATAAATATTATTAGGATGATTTTCATGGGCTTGGGCCTTAAGGGTTTAAAGTTTGGATAAGGTGCTATAGATATAAATGATTCTTGGGGCTTACATATATAATGCGCATACTTTTGGTTTATATCTATATAATGAAATATTACTCAAAGAAGTTTTATATCAAATTTAGATGATATTTGTTATGAGCTCTATTTCATGAATTGGGGCTTTATGTGTTATTGAGCTTTATATAAATATACCTTTCATATAAATTATGTAAAGTATATTTTGAATGGGCACTTTTAAAATTAATTTATAAATATATCTATATATATATTCTTGGCCTTATGATTACCTTCTTAATCAAATTCCTTTAAATCATGATCATGAATAATATAATCATTTTTCTATTTTTATGATCTTGGACTTCCTTCTCATCTCGATTATCGTGTCGAATTCTGATTCTGGACTTTTGTATGTCAACTAGGCTATTTGGACTATCCTGGACTCAATGGAACCACTTATGTCATCATTTAGGACTATATTGTTGAGCATAGCATTGGTATCTATTCTGTGTCGACACGTTCGTGTCGTGCACGTCGACTCCAACTAAGTTGAGGCAAGTACATTCTCTGATAATTTTCCATTCATGATATTTGCTATGTTTCTTGTATCTAGTGTAGATATTCATGATTCTTGACACATTGGTCACACGGATTGGTATTTATGGATCCCGACATGAGATGTTATTCCTTGTTACCTTGGTGTATCTTGTGCAAGCCCTTTGTGGTTCTTGTGCGATATATAGACATCGATTCTCGAGGAGATTTGCTACCTTATCGTAGAATCCCGTGTCGTAACGTGTCTTCTTTGGATCCACTCTACCAGTCGGGTGCGGGGAGTAGTAGTGTAGACATATGACCATACCTTCCTGTGAATGATATTGTTTTTCCTGTGAGTGTTAGTCATACATTACACGTATGACTAGCTAGGCCATATTCCTGTGCATGTTCCCATGCCGGTCACATGTTGAAACTAGTACTCACACACATAGATAGATGATCTTTGATTCTTATACATGCCATGATTAGTTCTCTCATTCTTGTTCTAGTTTACTGTTTTACCCTTGCCATGCTATTTCCATGTACATTCGATTTTTCTCTGTATATTCTCTCTATTTACTGTTTTATAGCACTTGTCATTTATTGGAAACTGTTGTTGGAGGATTGTTCTCGTTCCATCCTGACTAGATAACCAATATTTTAGGAGTTGTTATGCCCCACATACTTGGACCATATGACGCTGCTAGCTGAGACAGATCCTGATGTTCCATTTACAGTGAGTTGTCTTCTTGGAGCTCTAGGCCATTATTTCTTTACTTTAGATTCATGTTTCGTTGTTGGTTTTGCCTCCGACACATTTTCGTCTTTTATGATCATTGTAGACTTTAGATTATTTCAGTGATATTACTATCTTTCTTATTCATATCTTTCTTAGATGTATGTGATTGGAGTACATGTTGTTCTTTTGGATCATATAGATGTTGTAGATATTTATTGGGTACTAGACAACGTTTTACTGCTGATACTGTAGTATAGGCTAGACGTGGCCTGCGTACTTGTGTCCGAATATCCGGGTGCGGGTTGTAACAATTCTAGAATTCTGTGACTTGCGTATACTTGACAGCGTTCTACCGTCGACACTGCACGTAGGCTGGACTTGGACACATGCTCATATTCGAAAAGTGGATGCGGGTCGTGACAGGCTGTGAGAAACTCTAAATTCCATAACTAAGATAAGTATACCCCTCCAAATCAGGCTCTATGTTTTTGTCACGCCAGCTAGTATGGCTATTCTAAACTCTAGACTCCATAACTAAAGCAAACATTTACCTTTCACACTGTCCTTATCAAATATGTCAACATAATATACCTTACTTTAGTCCATAAAATTTATCTCGATACAAAATCAAAGTCAACAATGAACACCAAGAATCAATTTCAACAACGTACAAGAAAGAGTAGATGAAAACAAGTGGAAACAGATTTCAAGATAGGGTTATAGTGAGATTCTCAAGGGTCATCCCAAGAATCTCTCAAAGAGTCCTATATTGTGATTGAGTACTCTCATATCCTAATATCCTATTTCCTATCGCAGGCTCACAGTAATACAAATAAGCCATTGCACTACCATGATATCGCTTTATTTGCAAAGTCTGACCAGCATGGGCCACCACAAAAATATGTCACATCTCATACTCGAATGTAGGGGTACGAGTACATGTGACACGCCCAGCCTACACCGCAGTATCAGCGGTAGAATGCTCTCTAGGTCAACAAACTAACTAAATCATCTCATGAATATGTATCACAACCTATCAATGATATCTCATCTCCAAAGGAGGATATAATGATAATATTCATACTCAATCACAACAAAACTATAAGGAAGATAAATGACACGATAATGATATAAAAGAGATAAAATAAGAATCCAAAAGAAGTTTAGAAGCATAAGCATGAATTAAATCCACATCCAAAGTCTAAGAGTCTAACTATCTCAACATCAACATGTCTCAGAAATAATAACATGTCGATGTCTCAAAAGCTGGAGAAAAATACAGTACTAATAACTAAACTAGCTAAGTCGTTACTAGTGGTGTCTTCTCTACTGGAACGGACTCCTCCTGTGCCTTCTGAACGTATCTGTCACCTACTCCCGGTCTATAATAGGTAGGACAAAAGTCCTCAAGATCTTCTAAAAAATATTATCTAGTCAGGATTGGAGCGAAGCACAAACTCTAACATCAGTTCCAATTATATGATAAATGCTATAGAACAGTAATAATAAGATTACTTCATGATGAGATTAAATAACTGAATCATAACTGACAATATCAATATGAGAATTGGACAACACAACTATATGGTAAGACAGATAAAAAGCAGTATAAGAAATAGAAATACAAACTATATGACAGTGTATGTAAGAAGAATTAGTAGACAGAGTAATAGAGAACATCTCAGTGAATAGGTAATAGACATAAAAGAACTATACTAACTAGGTATTTTGAAGTACTAGTTTTGATATGTGATCGGCTTAGGAACTTGTACAATACAATAGGGCCTGGCTAATCATACGTGAGGTGTACGATTAACACTCACAATACTTCTTCATGTATAATAAGGGTATGATCACACATCTAGCTAGTACTTCCCCTATCCCGACTAGTAAGAGGATCCAAATAAGGACATGTCATGACACGCGAATCACAACACAATGTTAATACGATAATCATGCACAATATGAAGGTAACATCTCAAGACTGAGGATCCAACTATACCAATCCATATACCATCATGTCAGAATCAAGTAGAACATCACTAAGTACATGAATCATAGTAAATATCAGATACTAAAACTATCAGAGAATGTACTCGCATGTGGTTCTGAGCAACGGGTGAGGATTGATATCCAAAATAGAGTCACAAAGACCTTAATATGAAATATCAATGCCAATTGGTGTTTTGGAGTGATAATCATTGATATCTAAATTGAAATGTGATCTCTAGGTCAATTCTAGGTCATAAAAGTCAAACTAGGTCAATACCTTGCTTCTATATTCAAACTAGGTCAAAACTTGCTTTTATGATCAAACTAGGTCAAATCTAGGTTAACACAGTCAAACTAGGTCATTTTCTAGTTTTTTGGTTAATTTTACCTATTTACAATGTTGTTAAAGTTCTACTAGGTCTTAACAATTATTAGCACTAACACTTGCAAAAATCTAATTGGCTAGCTACTAACTAACACTAATATAATTCTAGGCAACCACTAATATAAAATAATATATGTAAAAAATAATCAACATATAAAATTACCAAAATACTCCTATATTGGAAAATGGTAGTTACAATCCTACCCCCCCTTAGGAAAAATTTTGTCCTCGAAATTTAAGATGAAAGCAGGGTACGAAATGAAGAATAACTCATGTTCCAAAAGATATATATCACTCATACATCTTGTCTCCTCCTATTATCATAACCGTCACTATGGTCAAGCCGCCCCCATTAAATCTTGGTCTTAAAAAAATCCTATCTAAAATCATACAACATACAATTCCATTGAAAAGAACATCCAAGATTACCAAACATGTTTGGTTACGTTCTCCACCTATTACGATATTGCAGTCTCTATAAAGGGCTACTACTAACTATACTATAGCACAATATAACTAATTCAAACTATAAGATACTAGGAATCACACAGACCAATAGATAAAAAGGAAAGAAAATTAGAAGTTCAAAACAAAACCTGCTCACCCATCACCTATAGCATCAGTCCCTTCGACCGTCATCACAAAAGCCCTATCCTGTTGGGGTGTTTCCTTTACTGGTGCAGGGCAATTTACTGTGCAACAAGTGGCCTAGCTGGACCCCTCTCTCACTACCTTAGACACCTACACTCCCACTCGCATGATACTTCCTTAAAATACCCTATATTTAATATTGCACTCATACACCTAGCTAATATTATTACCCTAAAAAACACTTACTAATACTAACTGATACGCTACATCTATCATTTATTACTCACCAATCTTGATACATCCTGGACACTTGCACCCACTAGGCACCCTTGGCACACAATCACTAACTCTATAACTATACTGATCGCATGTTTGATACTAGGATACCAACGGTTAACTATACTCTGACATAACCTATCTACACGTTACTAAGCTACTACACTATCTAAAGAAGCTGCCTCGAAACCAACGAAGGTGAAGCCCCATGAGGAACTAAACCAGAGAAACTAAAGATATCTCTACCCTGAGCTAGTAGGGCGATGGGGTAGAATGATAGGGACGATATGTTAAGAACTAATTTAAGATATAATCTGACAATCATACACATGTATCTAAAATCATGTTACATAGAACCCTCGCCATGCCAGTAAGCATAGATGCAATAAACGATAGAGTATAGTCAATATTGACTATAATGGTACTTTACGGTAGCTTGATTTGCAATCTTATTGTGCTTGATTAGTAAGCTTGACCCTATTCACTTGTAAGCCCGCTGATTTTTGGATAT
>JANAVB010003626.1:45000-68376 GCA_029216955.1 Iris pallida
ATGACAAGTTTTTGGAACTTCTATGGCTAAACTTGTTATTTGGGGATGACGAACCCCATGCGTCGAAACCCCCATGTGCCCGGGAGGCCATGCGCCGTGAAGTCCCGGCAACGCATCTTTTGACTCCGAGTGTGTCATGCACGTAGGTTCCATACGCGCATGTACTGAAGACGCATCGTGAGTCTCCCATTATGATGCGCCTATATCTGGCCATGCGTCCCTGATGGTCCAGCGCCTCATTGGCCATGCGCTTATATCTGGCTATGCACTTATGATGGTCCAGCGCCTCTCTGGCCATGTGCCTACATCGGCCATGCACCATCCTGACCCTGGTGTCCATTCATGCCCAGGCGTGCATGCTTGCCTAGGCGCCCATCCATCGTTAGGCGCCCATTGTGATGCGCCTAACCCCCTGCACCTTCCTAGTTTTGTAGTTGTCTACATGTTTTGTTATATACATGTGTCCTGAGTTTTGACCCTACCTGAGCATGGCCTGACTTGGCTGTAACATGAACTTGACTTGCACTTGAGCTTTGACTTTGACTTGAACATGATAATTCTAGGCTATGATCTAAACTCGACATAAATACGGCATGATAACTCCTTTGGTGGCCCGTCGTGGCACACTCTTGACCAGTAATTCTTAATATGACAAGTACTTATAGCATGAGCACGACTTGTTAACATGAACCCTTCTTAATAATCTTGATAGTGGTCCGTCATAGCGCACTATTGACAAGCACTCTTGACATGATAAGCAACGTGACATAACATGTATAATCTTGATAGTAGCCCGTCGAGGCGTACTCTTAACAAGTAATCTTGACAAGTAACAAGTAACCTGACATGACATGATAATCTTGAGAGGCTGTTGCGACGGCTACGCTGACTTGCTAAGTAACTCTTGTCTTGAAACCGTGGTTGATTCTCTTGATTGTGCCTGTACAAACTACCTATCTCGTCTTGCATCATTCTAGTACATGGATTCCTGGTTACCATGGTCAGGAATTCATAATAAATCTGACTAGGTTAATGGCTAAATTGATCAAGTAGTTCATATAGAGAGATTTTCCCAGTTATAGGCGATTCCATTAACCCAGCCACACCTGAGAGGACTTGTAGCCTGCCGACGAGTAGGAAACATTTTCAGTCCACTATCATGTGGGGCATTTCTTGAACACAAATGTACTAAGGTACACCAAGTCATCTTGTAACTTATGCAACTCTTGTAATCTTGATAACTCTAAGCAACCTCGCCTGGATAACCTGGATAGCTGCAGGGCTTGTGACTTGGGAATATCTCAAATGCATCTTGTTAGTAACTAGGCCGTTGATAACCCTTGTTAGCTAATGATAGCATGCCGTAAGACTTGATTGGCCGTGCCTGAATGCTTGCCTCGTGGTTAACCTGGGAATTATATTCTGCCTCTTGTTTTCATAATGCAAGCTCTTGTTTTATTCTAACCATGTCTTCTTGTTACTTAATCATGTTCATTATTTATATCTTCTGTTTATTAACATGTTGGTTTTTAGTTACTAAGTGGAGCCTCCCTTGTGGCACTTGAACCGTCTGGGGTCTGACCCAACTGGTTTTGTATGGCCAGATTTCGGAATAGCACCCGAGGATCTACCCGCCTTCCAGCCAGATGGTGAACACTAGACGCAACCCTGGCAATGAGTGGGTTTCTATTTTGCTCTCCCACTCTATTATAAAATTATTCTTTTGAGACGTTTAGCCGCCGAGCAAGTGTTAGCTCATGTTGAAACTTATATTCTGTCTGCCCAAGGGCTTGTAACATGATTGACAAATCCTAGGGTTGATCATGTATGACTTTAACTCTTGCTAGTCTTCGTATTTTGTATGACTAGCTTCATGATCATCTGAATATGTAATGTTTGGTATGCCTTACTTTGTATGTCCAATGATCTAATATCTTGTAACATTTATTTGCTTGTTTGAGATTGAGACACTAGGCTTGTTCTTGACCATAAGAGACCGCTAGCTTGTAGTTAAACCCTCATGTATCTAAATAGCCGTGATCGTATTACGAGCTGGGTTGCACTTCAATGTACGTAGTTGGCTGTGTCTGTCCTCCGCTCTCTAGTATTCTGGTTCTGTGGCATGACACGGTTTAAGTGGTGGCCCATACAAGTCGTAAATCAAGATGTGTGGGGGTTTGCTGAATAGTTGTCTCAATCTGCACTAACCTTTGATTTTTACTCGTGCCTTCTAATCATCCTGAGTCTTGACCTGATTACATGCTTATATCCCTGATCTATCTCAGTCCTTCCTTATTGTTCCTTATGTCATTTCTTCAGTGGCATTATTCCTGGTCCTACCGATCAACCAGGAGGAGCACCTCCAGTGAATCGGCGACAACCTGGGGACCAACCCCAGCACTCGGGGGCAGCCTTTTCGAGCTATGCCTTTCAGAGGTCTAGAGCCACGGTTCAGCCAGTCCAGCCTGCAAAGTCTGGCAATGGAGCCCTGGTGGGACTTATCAGGGAATTGCTTGTGTTACAAGATTGTCGGGTCGATGCCTTGCACCAGACAGTACAAGATGCTATGGACAGAGTTGGTTATCAAGGGAATAATGCGGCCAACAGTTTCAAGCGCTTGAACCCTCCCTTCTTTGACGGCAGTGAAGATGCGATTGCTGCTGATGCTTGGTTTCAGGATATAGAGGTTATTCTGGAGGCCGCTCGAATTCCAGAGGATAAAAAGGTGGCCATAGTGCGCCTGCAGTTATTGGACTTAGCCCGCAGCTGGTGCGCGATGCAAGCAGTTAGTTTAGTGATGCCTGTCTTATGGGCGGTATTCAGCGACAAGTTCTAGACGAAGTATTTTGATGCAGTAGCTCGGTATGATCTGCAGACCAGATTCAACAATCTCAAGCAGATGGGAAGGGTGGTCGATGGATATACGACCGAGTTTTCAAGGCTTTGTCGGTTTGCTCCTACCTTAGTAGCAACCGAATAGTACCGAGCCCAGCGGTTCCAGCAGGGGCTCCACCTAGAGATCATTCTAGCGGTGGAGCAATTTGAGCATCAGATCTTTGATGCTATTTTGCGAGCAGCTAGGAGGCATGAGTACACCTCCCAGAGGATAGTAGACTGAGTAGGGGGTCGAAAAAGGCCTTATGGTCAGTTATCTCAGTCGTCAACACCAGTCCCGACAGCTAGGGCTTTGACTATTGGAGTTCCTAGGAGGGCGACCACAGTTTCGTTGGTTCAGCACTCGACATTGACGTACCTTCGACAACAGAAGCAGAAGCAGTCTTCCGCAATGGGCTTCACTCATTGTGGGAAGCCAGGACACGTAGTCCCAGAGTATCGTAGAGTACAGGGGTTGTGCTTGGCTTATGGGGCACCGTATCACATGATAGGGTCCTGTCCGCATAGAGACAGTTCATCTTCATCGACCCTAACTAGTCCATCGGTTAGGGGACCAGCACCAGTGCAGCAGCAGTACCAGCCTTCGAGGCCCTTGTCGCCTCAAGCTCAAGCATTCCAGCAGCAAAGGACTTAACAGTATACTCAGATCCAGGTTCAGAACAGGCAGAGAGGTTACCTGCAGAGGGGACCAGCACCAAGAGGACAGGGTCAAGCCATGGACTTGTCGGTAGAAGAAGAATTGGCATCAGCTGAGGTTGTGGCAGGTACCATTCTCGTCAAGTCTTTTTCAGCATCAATATTATTTGATTCGTGTGCATCGCACTCATTTATGTCTACACGATTTGCGACACAGATAGGACTGGAGCCCGAGTCATTATCAGTAAGACTAAATATCCTTACTGGTAGCGGTCTTATGGGAGTAGATAGGGTATTTTTTTCGTGTCGAATCGTTGTTAGCGGTAGAGAGTTTTCCGCTAGATTGATAGAATTTCCAATGGCCGACTATGATGTGGTCTTAGGAATGGATTGGTTGAAAGATCAATATGCAAGAATAGACTACCATGCTGGTAGGATTAATTTGGTATCCCGACGAAGAGGAATTTTTGTTTTCTAGAGACAAAGTAGCACCTTCTCCACCAGTCTTGCGGATGGCAGTAGCAGTAGCAGTTCAGTTTTCCAGAGTAGTAGTAGAGTTTCCTGACGTATTTCCCGAAGAGTTTCCAGGTATGCCCCCAGAGAGAGAGATTGAGTTCACAATTGATTTGATTCCAGGGATGGCACCAGTATCAGAGACAGTCTACAGAATGACACCATCAGAATTGGAGATCCTGTACAAGATGATTGAAGAACTTAGGACCAAGGGATTCATCCGTGCTAGTGGATCGCCTTGGGGAGCCCCGATGCTTCTTGTAAAAAAGAAAGATGGTACGTCAAGATTATGTGCACCTTAAATTCCGTAACAATCAAGAACAGATATCCCTTGCCAAGGATAGATGATTTGTTCGACCAACTCAGTGGAGCGACAGTATTTTAGAAGATTGACTTGCGGTCAGGGTACCATCAGATCAGGGTTAGAGATCAAACATCCCAAAGACGGTATTCAGATCGAGGTATGGGCATTGGAAGTTTCTTATTATGCCATTCGGAGCGACCAATGCGCCAGCGGTATTCATGGATCTCATGAATCGTATTTTTATGCCCTATTTGGATCAGTTTGTGATAGTGTTTATAGACGATATCTTAGTCTATAGCAAGAGTGAAGCGGAGCATAAGCAATACCTTCGAGTAGTTCTTCAGATTCTCAGAGAGCATCAGTTGTACGCGAAGTTCAGTAAGTACGAATTTTGGCTTGATCGTATTTCGTACTTAGGTCATATCATCACCAGATGTGGTGTGGAAGTGGACCCCCAGAAGATAGTAGCCAGAGAGACATAGCCAGTACCCAGTATCATCGTAGAAGTTTGCAGTTTCCTAGGATTGGCCGGCTATTATCGCCGATTTGTGTCAGACTTTGCTCGAATTTTAGCGCCATTGACGCGGTTGACCCGTAAGGATGTACAGTTTGCTTGGACAGTAGAATATCAGAGTTCATTTGAGGAGTCGAAGTAAGGATTGATGACGACACCCATTCTCACGCTTCCGGATGGGACTGGAGGACTTTCAGTTTATTGTGATGCTTCAGGTAAAGGATTAGGATGCGTCCTAATACAGCATGGTAAGGTAGTAGCTTATGAATCACGTCAGCTTCGTGATCACAAGAAGAATTATCCAACACATGACTTGGAGTTAGCAGCGATGGTTTTTGCCCTCAACCTTTGGAGGCATTATTTGTATGGAGATAGGGTAGAGATTTTTACCGACCACAAGAGTCTTAAGTATGTGTTTACCCAGAAAGATCTTAACATGCGTTAGAGAAGATGGCTATATCTATTGGTGGATTATGATATCAACCTGCAGTATCATCCTGGGATGGCCAACGTTGTTGCAGATGCATTGAGTTGAAGAGCAGGAGCTTATTTCCTAACAGAACAGCCCAAATTATTAGCAAATCATCAGAAGATGGGTATAGAGGTAGTTCTCCCTACCAATGTGGCCTTGATGGCCAGCATACAAGTTCAGTCCAGTATAGTTGAGAGGATCAAGGCAGCTCAGTTAACAGATTCTAAGCTTCAGCGGCTTAGGACAGAATGTGGAACAGAAAGGAGAACATAGTTATATATTCACGAAGACGGTACTCTCCGACATGAAAGGTGTCTTTGTGTACCCGGCGGAGATATCAGACAGGAGATTATAGCAGAGTCTCACAGTTCGCAGTATTCAATTTATTCTGGTGGCACGAAAATGTATCGTAATATTCGCCAGCATTTTTGGTGGAAGGGCATGATGAGGGAGATAGCCCGACTTTTTGTCAGCAAGTTAAAGCTGAACATCAGAGACCAGCTAGATTTCTTCAACCTTTACTGATCCCACAATAGAAATGAGAGCACATTTCTATGGATTTTGTACATGGGTTACCAAAATCTCCAGCTGGGTGAGATGCTATCTGGGTTATTGTCACGACCCGCACCCGCTTTCCGGATACGAGACGTGTCCAAGTCCAGCCTAAGCCGCAGTGTCGGCGGTAGAACGCTGTCTAGTACATAAACTAGTCACAGAGGCAATCTAGATCTCATCCACAAGATATGATACAAGTCACTAATACAAATGAAACTGAACAATAAATGATAATAAATAGAGTATCCAGTTTATCAAGAATTTCCAATTACGTCCGTGGACACAAATCCACTACAAATAGACGATAGTAACATAGAAACAAGAAATGAAATAACTGAGTCCAAACTGTCAAAGTACCCTCAGCTGTAGTGGCACCGTGGTCCAATGCTAGCTCCAACTGCTCGTGTGCACCTGGCTCAATAATCGGCTAAACCTGAAGAGATATCAGGTCCTCAGAGGACTAGCAAGATACATAATATACAAGCCAACAGGTAACAGTACAAATATACCAAGAAGTAAGGAACAATCAAGAATATCCAGCGAGACAAAATGAACTAAGACACAAGATCTAAACGCAAGGTTCCTAAGACGCTGGCATGCCATAGAAAAGATGGCTATAAACTGCAGTCAAGGCAAGTACTATCACAATCTATAATGTCTCAATCGCAGTCAAGGCAAGTACTCACAACCAAGACAGTAGCCAATCCTAGTATAAAATCCTATAGACCGTAGTCAAGGTAAGTACTCACAATCTATAGAATGTCAAAGTCAAGTCCTACTCAAGCCATGTCAAGTCAAGTCAAGTCGAGGGAATCGTGTAGGACTAGATGACTCTATCAAGCAATACGTATGAGATCACAGTGTAACAGGTAGAAAATATCATAACAGAAAATGAAAAGAAACTAAAACATGTAAAGTAAAACCATGACAGGATGAGTGTACAAGACATGGAATAAAGCAATCACGAAAGTAAGGAAAAGAATAGCAGCGAGAAAATGAACATGCATAAAATTGCATTGTACGAGTTGGCAAGGTATACTTGCCTGTCGTCTTGAGTTATGAATCCCAACTGAGTGTGGAGTTGGAGTCCAAGTAACCTGTTATGTATTAAATCTAATCAACATATGAATTTACAAAGTACAACTATATTGGCAATTATTGCTAATTACCCCTTACAATTCCAATTAGCCCTTAAATGACTTGGGTGGTTACTACTCTTGGCGACCTTATAACCTATAGGTATGTCTACAACTGTCTATGCCAATGACCATTCCTTTATATACAATATACCCATATATTCTTCCTATGAGACAATGGTGTAGTTGTACCCATCTATTCCTTTTCCATCTACTTATTTAACCCAGCTCAGATTTCTTAGATAAGAGTCTTTAACGGTTCAGATTATTGGGTCAAGGTCCCTGTCTGCACACAGGCCTTAGTTTGATGCTGTTAGTGCCTAGAGCTGGTGTAAGGTCACAAGCCTGTGGGGTATATAACACAGTACAAGCTTCCTAATTCAGTTTCTGTATCATATTATCCTTACTGCTATTCCCCTACTCTCAAATCTACCCAATAGCTGATATGCCCACAGTTTTATGTACAAGGCAGTCACCCATGTATACCTTTTCTCTGGACATCTATATATATATCTGCTACCTGCCATTGACCCTGAACTGATAGAAATACAGCAAAAGAGGGTAAAGCTGGTAGCACAACAATGACAACCACACGAGTATTCATATAGGTACAACTGAAATCCCCCAATTCTTGGTATCCTCTCGGCTCCCCTGTACTCCCTCTAACGTATTTTGAGTATAATCCTGCCATCCTGTGATCTAGTGGTCAGACATTCAACTCACACTCATCTTCCCATACTATCTTTAACATTCCCTGCAGGATATGGTATGCAGTTGAGATGTCGAGGAGTATTTGACACTAACTGCTAAAAACTTGTGTCAGGGCGTCCAAACTCTCATACGATACCTGCCACCTGTGTAAAGAGGATGAAAATTTGTGAAACACTCTGGGTATGGTTTACCTGATCCCTCAGTGTCTACGTACCCAGGTTAGACATCTATTGGTATCCCAATTTATGTGATACCTCGGTCTGATACCAACTTGATACCAATTCTGAACATCAGTCCATGTGTGGACTAATATCCAATAAGGGCTAACAACCAGTTCAAGGGTTTTGAACTAATGCAGTATGGGCTGGATACTAAGGACACTGTGTTGGTATGTTCATGAATGCACCTGGATTGGTTCCACCATTACTCTACTCCATCTGGAACTCCCACTATGAACCTCAAGTTGCCTGATACCACTAAACTTAGTATTTGACACCCATATAGGCATAGTCAATGGTTTAGGCCAACACTCCCTATACATGTATAGCTACGGCCAGGCCCTTGCCACACGCCATAACCCCATCCTCTATATTTATTAGCTGAAAATAATAAGGTCCAATAAGAATTGATTACAACCATAGATTGTGGGGAAAAACAGGGTACCCACATCTCTGGTGTGTGCATGTTACTATGTTATCAGATTTGATTGTTGAGGATAGGCTAGGTATAGAAGCATGGAAAATACTAAAGGAAATGACTCATGTGGCCAGGAAAGATCCATGCGGCTCAGAGAACTCACGGCTCAGGGAATCATGTGGCATAAAGAGCTATGCGGCCCAGGGCATTCCATGCGGCTCAAAAGACACGGCCTGATAGTGCTTTCCTCCGACCCATGCTGCATTAATTGCTATGACGGCTGACCCCTCTGAAAAGTTGACAGCCCTGACACAAAGGCAGGTAATTATGACTCTGTCATAAATGAATCTCTAGGGAAGAGGAAAGAAATCTCTGACACAAATCCCCTGAGAGCCATAAAAATGCCACGTGACCTTGCCACGTGGGGTGTTCGTATGCGGCTCAGAATAAATCCTATGCGGCTCAGGCCATAGAAGCCTCATGCGGCTCGAGCAAAGGACTTCCCATGCGGCTCAGAGTGAATCCATCCTATGCGGCTCAGGCCATGAAAGCCTCATGCGGCTCAAGCGAGGACTTCTCATGCGGTTCAAGAGGATCATGTCCATACGGCCCAGGCGGATATATACCTATGCGGCCTACAAGGATTACTCCTCTGTGGTTAGAGGACTCAAGTGAGGGCCACTGACCACGCAGCCCTGACACGTGGGCTTAACCATATGCGGCTCACATTCATATGCGGCTCACATTCATATGCGGCTCACTAGTCATGCGGTCCAGATCCCCCCAGCAGCTCTTAGGACACGTGTCCTAAACCGATTAATTCCTCAGATTTGCTGCCATTAAAGATTGAGTCAAATCCCAATAAATCTGGGACACGTGGCAGAAGAATAGATCTGATTTATTCGCAGATATCAGAAGATCAGTACAAGGAAGATTTGTTCAATCAGCATTAATTGCTCATGGGATTTAGTGTAATCTACACCTAATGGCCCAGATTCATCATAATCAAAACGAATGGCCAAGATGGACCAATCCCCAAGCCGCCGCCATCTCCAAAAGCTAATCATTGGCAATCCTAATGATCACATCCCATTATTATAAATAGCAAGGTGCCATTCCCTTAAAATATATACAATTTCAGAGAGAAAAATACGTATATACAGAGAGACTCCTCAATAGTCAGAAAAGAATACACACAGAAAAGAAAGAAGAAGAGCAATATAAGAGCAAGAAGAGCATTTCTTCGTCAACGCCAACCATCTTTTCACAAGGAGCCAAGGCTGCATACCGATCATCCAAGGAGTAAGGCAGGGCTGCCGTCGCCTTCCCGAGCCTCTATTCACCCCCAGAATCTAAAATAAACAATTGTACTTAGACTGCTGTACCTAGGTTTTCGTCCCTAGGCTTTCTTTGTACAAGCGAGTTTGTAACGTGAAGTAAAAGTTCGGTCCTCGATAATTGTTCTGTTTTTTTATTTCATGGCAAACACGATGGCGACTCTGCTGGGGACTAACTTCTCCACGGCTAAGGAGTTGGTGACGCAATCGGATGCAGCCAAGCTTGGCTCCACTCAACAAAAGATGGTCGCCCGGTTCGACCAACAGGCGTTCGAAGAGATGCTCTCCGACAAGAGCACTGGCCCGTCCAGAAGCGAAGCGCACAAAGAAGGCCCGTAAGGAGTGGAGACCCCGATCCTTCATTCCTGCTGAAGCTCTTCCAGAGACACCCTCTGTTGTTCAAGATGGGGAGCAAGATTCCCTGCAGCTTACTTCAGATCGTAGACAACTCTGCTGTCCCCATGTCCGAGAAAAAAATACTATAATGCTGGACTTGTAGGGGCAAAGAGGAACTCTATGAGATCCGAGCCGCATAAGGTCATCAGCCACAGGAAGAAAGCTCATACGGCTACATCCTTCAGCCGCAGGAGAAAACTCATGCGGCTACATCCTCCAGCCGCATGAAAAAAACTCATGCGGCCATATCTGTCACGCATAGCTTATGCGGCTACAGTTGCCAATCACATGGATGAAACACATGCGGCTATGGGAGTCAATCACTTGCAGAAAACCCATGCGGCCACAATTGCCAACCGCATGCGGCCAGCCTGCACGGTCGTGACTCCTAGCCGCTCAAAAACAACTCATCCAACAGCAGAAGATAACCGCATGCAGACAGCCTGCACGGTACCCGACTCTAGCCGTATAGCGTCCGTCCACGCTTCTCTCGATCAGTCTCGACCGTCTTATACGGTCCTGACCCTGATGGTTTCTCTGGATGATAAGCCAGACTCTGTGGCATTCAAATTGGACTCCTCCTATTACGCACCCGCAAGTGCTAAAAGGTGGAAGTCTAGGACAGCACGGGCTCATCAGGCCCAGTCAGCTGTCCTAACCTCTGACTATCGGGGCATCCCGTTGACTATCACACGGGCCTCGGATGGGAAGTTGTATACAACCGCTCGAGTCCAGCCCCCAGCGGCAAACGGACAGAGTGGTTCTTCTGACTTGCGGGAGACGATCCTCCACAAATGCAAGGAAAGAGGAGGAGTGTCGGCATGCAAAGAGTCCTCGCTTGGACATCGCTGCACCCAAATCATCGTCAACTTTTGTTGCAACAACGCAGCAATGACGGAAGATCGGCCATCCATCTTCCAAAGACTACAACGTCCGAGCTCAGAAGATGAGGCACCTCCGGTAGTCTCCTGCAATTCCGCTCAGAAGGTCCCCGCCGAAAGGAGGGGGAAAAAGACAAGCATCTCCAGTCCCAAGATATCAACCACTACAGCTAAGAAACTGTCGTCTAAACGGTTGTCTTCCATCGGAGTATTCCAACATACCCGTTCAAAAAAAATCTACTGCAGTTGGAAATTCATCATCCACATCGCTGGGGGTTAAAGGAACTGGAGGTAGCACTCCTCCGAACATCCGCAACAATCCGATGTTTCAAAGAGCCGAGCCGGACAAACAACTCTTCCATCAGGGGCAACAGACGCCGATGTCCCCGAGGACATCCATAACTCTCAAGACGAAGCAAGCTCTGAAGCTGGGGATACCGTTCCCTCCGAGTCCGAGCCCGAAGAGAACAATCCCACCTATCCTGATGACTTCTCGGTGCATGGGTACGACTCGGAGGGCACATCCTCCACCGTTCCTTCCATCCCTCCTCATGTAAGGACGGTTTTCATGACGGACAGCAATCAAGGTGGTTCCAATGATCGCCAGTGCATCGACAATCTCGAAGCCATATTACTTGCTTTGGTCAAGTCTGTAGACGAGATTAAAGCGGCCCTGTCCACTCTACAAGGAGGAACGCCTAGTCAAACAAGCACGGGCCCCGCGGTCAATATAGATTCGAACTCAGCGGTACCAAACTCGGGCAATAATCCTCCCGAAATAACAGCCCCTACCGCGACAGATGAGACCCGAGAAGTAAGAAGAGGTCCAGGAGCTCCGAGCCATGTTCCATGCCCGAGAAAACGCTCAAGATCTCAGAATACGACAACCATACCCTGCTGAATGGAGGGATGTTCCATTCCCACCAAGATATAAGCCATTCAATATCAACCCGTATGATGGCAAAACCTCAGCAAGTCGGTACATCACTTACTTCGAGGTCACCACCGACCATCTGCCCCATGATGATGCAATCCTCACACGGTTATTCATTGGGGCATTGGAAGGAGTCGCCTTCGATTGGTACCGTAATCTACCGGACAACTGCATCCACTCCTTCGCCGGCTTCAAGCGCCTGTTCTTGGAACGATTCTATGAAGTAGGACAGGACGTCACTATGTCCACTCTCATGGACGTTGTCCAAGGGGAAAAGGAGTTGACAAGGAACTACATCGAGCGATTCCGCCAGACCGCCATGAAGCTGCCTTCCGGAAATCCAGATTCCTTTTGATTGAAATTTGCCAAAAGAGACTGCTTCCAACGATCAGTCTCTGGATGGGCGAAAGTCAATTCAAAGATTGGAAGGCGTTCATCATCAGCGCCACAAGCGCCGAAGAATGACTGAAGAAGGCTCACCAACTGGGATTGCACATCTCAGAAGGAGAAAACAAGGGCAAACGTCCCAACAACGATAATGGGGTTAACCCCTCCAACAATCGGGACAGCAAGGAAAGCAAGCTATGGTGGCCGACACGGCCCAGAAGCCCGAGTCACAACCAGTAGACAAATGGCCTCAGATCACTTACTCTTTCGAAGACGGCCACGTCAAGCCTATCTTGGATGCTCATACAAGGAGGTAGAATTCAGCTTCCACCACCAAGACGGAAGCCTCGGCCGGCTGATCTAGAGAACCCAAAGTTCTTCTACCACCGTTATGTACACCATGCTACACACGACTGCTACCAACTAAAACGGTACATCCAAAGCCTCATCAATTCGAACGCTCTGGCCATGACTTCGAAGAGGTAACCGTGGCAGCCAATATGGTGTCCGTACAATTCGACAGCTTTCCTCCGACGGAGACTCAAGACGGGGTAATCCCCGTCCCTCTGGCAACGATGGAGATTACCAATCTTCCACCTCCTCGGGAACAGGCTGCTGGTCTAGTACCTCTCACCACCTCACGAGGGGAGGTCATGTGGGTCCATCCAGACTTGGTGTCAGAAGTAACTCGGCCCACACCATCTCCCACCAACAAAAAGAAGAGTGGAAAAATCAGGACCTGCCACACAATCTCAGCAGACAACGAGGAAGCTACAGCCGTCGTCACGCGGTCCAGAGCACAATCCCAACCTGTGTTTGACAGCCCAGCTGAATATCATCAACCCACTACAACTGATGCTCCGGGACCGGCTCAGCCTTCGACAACCGACAAGCCTAGGCCGAAGGAGACTCGCTTCGACAAATCTCTCCGAAAGGACGCAGCCCAAGGGCTAGAAGGCCCTACAACTTTGACATCTTAGCACAATTGGCTAACACTCCGGCCAAATTATCACTGTACGAACTCCTAAGGCTCTCCAAGGACGTTTGTATTGCATTGAGCGAAGCACTCCAAAATGCTGCGATGCTTATCTGGCTCAATCCAACCTCACCGGGGAGGACTCACCCGTGGATCTCCAAGACAGCGCCTGCACGGGAGCAATGCCCAACATCGTCTTCACTCCGCTGGACATGCTCATCAAAACCAACCTACATGATCGCCCGCTATACTACACGGGATACATCAGCGATGTGAAGGTGGACCGGATGCACATAGATCCTGGCTCTTCCATAAGAATCATCCCGAAGGGCTTGCTACATCATTTCCGCATCCTAATGCATCGCTGACGCCCACAAACACCGCCATCAGCGGTTTCAATTCGGGCAGGAGCTACCCTATTGGGAAAATTCGTCTGAAGTGTCAAATTGGTGACCTCGAATCCGAAGTCACCTGCTACGTCATAGATGTAGACACTTCTTACAACATCCTCTTGGGGCGCCCATGGATACACGATTATGATTGTGCCTTCCACGCTACACCAGTGCTTCAAATACGTCGACAAACACGGCTTCGTAAAGACAGAATTTGCTGATATCGATCCCTTCAAAGGGGTCGAATCTTACTACTCGGACTCCTGTTTATACGAAAAGTCAAGAGGCACCTTGATGAAGGAAATGAACAAGCTAGTACCGAAATAGCCACGGGGTCAGAAGGACCCCTGACGATCTACCTCCAAGCTCACAAACCGGGCAAGTCCGCACCTCTTACCGCCACTCTGCGGAAGGACGCGATCAGCCTCTCGGCGCAAGAGGAGCAGATGATAATCCGACTACCAAGGTCCGGCCAAGTGCCGAGACCCACAACGGGGCCACTGACAATCAGACTGCCGAGACTCAGTCAACCCCAAACAGGGAAGCTCAATCCCTCCGACCAGCCGCTGACGATACGCCTTCCCAAGAAGGGTTGTCACCTCGATGCAAGGTCTGACACTTCCGAACCAACCACTCCTCGCCCCACGACGAGTACCAAACTGGGGGTTGCTAGTCTGCCAATAACACCATGCTCAACTCCATCAACTGAACCACTGACAATCAAGCTTCCTAGGTCGTCCTCTCAGTCTTCATTTACGCAGGGGGTAGCCGAAGAGGAACCGGAGCTAGCCAAGTATATGGCTACCCACACCAATGTCCCCTCCGCTGATGTAATCCCCTAGAAAAGATACCTTACTTCATCAATAAAGGGTTATCTTTGAACTACACCGAGCTCAATAAGCTATGTACAATGTATGCTATGGAACACGGTATAGGCACCCATCTACACACACAGGTGACAAATGTGCACACCGTAATCCAGCTTATTCCAGCAGAAGACGCTTACCGCATAATCGAGGGAGGGGACCATCCCATCATCTTCGGCCGAAGGATGACCCGCATCCCTTCACCATAAAGGAAGCAGACCTCGGGTCAGATGCTGGAAGACTGCTTCTGTATCTTTAGCCCTCAGTCCAAATATCTCATGCAGAAACAGGGGTATGATCTGGAGACGACGCCAGGTTTGAACTACGGCACTGGGCGACGATTACCTTTGAAGCCACCAGTCCCGGCGGGCAAACCACGAAACTACTATAGCAAAACTCGATACGGATTAGGGTATGTAACTTCCACAACGACCCCTGAGAGTTCGGATGAAGAGTGTGACTGGCAGTCACATTCAACCGGGTCACCAAGTCCCGACTCGGATACCAGCATCGGAGACATATTCAGACAAGTCCTGTCAGTCAACATGGCATTCGTCGATGCTTATGAAGAAGACGAAGACATCTCCGAAATCCTCGAGCTAGAGCCAAGGGCCCAACAATTGGACGCACAATGGGAAAAGCGGTTCAACTGAGAGAACCTCCTACTGAAGATGAGGTCATACAAGTATCTCGACAGCGAATCTTCTTCAAAACCGATTTTCATCAGTAAAAGTCTAACTGACGAAGAACGGGAGTCGCTATTAGAACTTGTCAGAGAGTACATTGATGTGTTCGCCTGGAGCTATGAAGACATGCCAGGGTTAAATCCTGACATCGCTCTCCACAAACTCAACATACGGCCGGATGCAAAGCCAGTCAAGCAGCAACATCGACGCTTTTGCTCGGGCATCATGGACGCGATCGAAGCCGAAGTCAACAAACTGATAGCCAGCGGCTTCATTCGTGAAGAGCAACATCCAGATTGGGTCGCCAACATCGTACCCGTCCTCAAGAAGAATGGGAAGATTGAATCTGCATCGACTTCCGCAACCTGAATGAGGCGTGCCCCAAAGATAATTCCCCCTTCCTATCATAGACATTATGATCGACAATACTTGCGGCTTCGAACGCATGTTATTCATGGATGGCTTCTCGGGGTACATCCAAATCAAAATGTCTCCTGACGACGAAAAGCATACATCATTCCGAACACCGATTGGCACGTACTGCTACAGTCATGCCTTTCGGTTTAAAGAATGCTGGCACCACATATCAAAGAGCCATGAGCATCATCTTTAGAGACCACTTATGTAAGACGGTGGAGTGCTACGTTGACGATATAGCCGTAGCAAGGGAGACCATCTGCAGGATCTAAGGACGGTATTCGATCTAATGCGAACGCACAATTTGAAGATAACCCCACGAAGTCCTTTTGGGCGTATCCAGCGGAAGTTCTTAGGCTTCATCATCACCGCACAGGGTATCCATGTAGATCCTGAGAAGACGAAAGCAATCATGGAGATGGGTCCCCCGAGAAATCTTCACGAACTCAGAGGCCTTCAAGGAAGGCTAGCTTACATCAGAAGGTTCATTTCCAACCTCTTCGGGCGATGTCGACCATTCACGTACCTCATAAAGAAAGGAGTCTCATTCGTATGGGACGAGGAATGCCAGCGTGCTTTCGACAGCATCAAAAAATATTTATCAAATCCTCCGGTCTTGGTGGCCCCAGTCCCTGGAAACCATTCCTGCTCTATGTACGAGCAATGGAACACTCCCTCGGTGCCCTGTTGGCACAAAACAACGATGCAGGCCACGAACAAGCCATATACTATCTCAGCCGAATGATGGTTGGGCCAGAGCACCGATACACCGCGTAGAGAAGGAATGCCTCCTTGGTGTTCGCCATTCAGAAAATGCGACACTATGTCACCGGACAAACGATACATGTGATCTCACGGGTCAACCCTCTCAGAGTCCTCATGACCAAACCAGGGGCACTTAGCTCTCGACTCGCTACATGGGCAATATTGCTGTCCCCTTATCATATGATCTTTGTCCCACAAAAGGCAGTCAAAGGTCAAGCCCTGGCAGACTTTTTAGCAGCCCACCCAGGCTCGGAGTCCTCCAAATATACGAAGAGAGTCCAGACGAGGTCGCCGACTCGCACGCAACCTCTCACGAGGCTATATGGCGAATGTTCTTTGACGGTGCTTCAAGGACCGGACCTAAAGGTAATATAGTCGTCGGAGTCGGGTAGTGCTGGTCTCCCCTTCGGATTGGTGATCAACCGTGCCTATTCCCTCACAGAACCCTGCTCTAACAATGTGGCCGAGTATAACGCTCTAGTCATTGGCCTCCAACTTGCAAGAGAGCTGGGGTAGAATACCTTGAAGCATACGGCGATTCCCAACTAATCGTCAATCAGATCCGGGGTTCGTACGAAGTCCGCCACGAAGACATGATCCCTTATCACCAAATAGCGATCGATATCATCTCGTCATTTGAGGGGTTCTTTATCGAGCACTTCCCAGACTCCGAAATATTGAAGCCGATGCCCTAGCTGGTCTTGCCGCTTCCCTAGCAGTTCCGAATTATGATCGCCAATCAGTGGATGTGATAGGCCACGAATTGGTCTGTCCCAAAAACAATGTGCAATTTGGCAAGTTATTCCGTACAGACGATCGATGATGCCCCAGATTGGAGACAACCATTCATCGACTTCGTCGTCTATGACATCCTGCCCGAGAACCCAAAGGAAGCAACTTCCATCAGAAGGCGTTCTCTCAGATTCTTCTACGATACAGAGACGAAGATGTTGTATCGCCGCTCCTACGACTGATTATTGCTTCGGTGTCTGTCAAACGCAGAAGCCAAAGAAGCAGTATGAGAAGCTCATGACGGTGTCTGCCCCCAGCCTGGCCTAAAACTACAAGATCGTCTTTGCCGAATGGGCTACTATTGGCCCACGATGGTGGCAGATGCGATCGAATATGCTAGAAAGTGCAAAGCTTGCCAAGTCCACGTGGACTTCATTCACCAACCATCTAAATTTCTACATCCATAGTGGCATCCTGGCCATTCGAGGCATGGGGAATGGATATCATTGGTCCAATCACCCCACCTTCCTCCCGAGGATATCGCTTCATACTTGCGATCACTGATTACTTCTCCAAGTGGACGAAAGCTGTCCCATTCGCCGAAGTCAAGACTTCAAACGTGATTAGCTTCCTGAAGCATCACGTCATCTACCGCTTTGGACTGCCTCAAAGGATTATCCATGATAATGGCCCGCAGTTTGCAAGCCATGCATTCTATCGATTTTGCGATAAACACTGTATTCAGAATATCGCTTCGACGCCGTACAACCAGCAAACGGTTTAGCAGAGGCGTTCAACAAAACAATCATCAAACTCCTCAAGAAGTTCGTCTCCTCCAACAAGCACGACTGGAACGAGAAGCTCGACGAATGCTTATAGGCTTATCGTACCAATTCGAACAGCCACCGAGAATACGCCATTCTCCCTAGTGTAGGGAGTGAGGCAGTTCTCCCGTTAGAGACTCAAATACCCACTCCGTGTCACCCTCACTTATCAATTGACAACAGATGATAACTACCGACGTCGACTGCAATTAGAAGCCTTAGATGAAAAGCGCCTCCTAGCTCAGCAAAGGATCGAGCTATACCAAGCACGCATCTCAGGAGCCTTCAACAAGAAGGTCAAAATCAGAACATTCCAAGTGGGTGATCTTGTTCTGGCAGTCGGAGGCCGATGGTCATGACTCACAAGACCGTCGGCAAGTTCCAGCCAAAGTGGGAAGGTCCATTTGTCATCGAGGCCGTGTTCTCCAACGGTGCTTACCGCCTCGCCAAGCAGAAGGAGACTTGTTCATGTTGCCCGTCATGGCAAGTTCCTGAAGAAATACTATGTTTAAATAATATTCTCCAGATCCTCGAGTCATACCCGCTGGTACCACTGAACTCGCTCCATAAGTTTCCAGATTATTGAGTCATATCCGCTGATACCACTGAACTCACCCTCATAGTTTGCCAGATCATTGAGTCACATACCCGCTAGTACCGCTGAACTCACACTCACCATTCTCCAGATTCCTGAGTCACGTACCCGCTGGTACCCTGAGCTCGTACCCACAATATTCCAAATTTTTGAGTCATGTACCCGCATGTACCGCTGAACTCATGCCCTTCTTCCACAAAGATATCCCAAATTTCTAAGTCATGTACCTGCTGGTACCTCTGAACTTACACTTTGATTCCAACATTCATGGATTGTCGAGTTATGTACCCATCGGTACCCCTGAACTTACATCCTGGTCACTCTTTTGAAAGAAAGTCATGTATAACCATACCGCTGAACTTTCTTCCTACAAGAGATCCTCCCTCATAATCTAATACCTACTCCCAGTGCACAACAAAGGTAACGGGTCCACAAACTTCCAAGACGGCCATGTCCTCATTACCTCTGAGCGTTCCACTTCCGCCAAAAACAAATCACCCCCTACGTAGAACTTCTATGTCCTCATTACCTCTGAGTTGTTCTATGTGCCCTCCTTCATTGAGCCACTCCTGTCATGTCCTCATTACCTCTGAATGGGAAGGCTCGTCGAAGAAACCTTCATACTTGCCATGTCCTTATTACCTCTGAGTAAGTATGATGATCCCCTTTCGACCTATTATCTGTACCCACAATCGGAGTACGCCAAGGGTAATAGGTCCACAAATGTCCTCTGTTGACCATCAGTATCCTCCGTCGAGTTCATTCCTGCCATGTTCTCATTACCTCTGAGTAGGAAGACTCTACGTTTAAAAAACTTCTCACTTGCCATGTCCTCGTCACCTCTAAGCAAGTATGTCGGTTCCCCTTCATCCTATTATCCGTTCCCTAAACCAGGGTACGCCAAGGATAATAGGCCCACAAATATCCTCAGCTAAATTTCTCAGCACAAATCTATCACCTCATCAGGCCCTAGGAGCCCAGCTGCTCTACGACATTCCTTTTCTCAAATACCAAAAGCACCCATGACCACGTCGCTATGGCTGCTTTAGGTACCCCAACCAAAACTTGTTACCTTACCTAAAACCAAGGTACGCCATGGTAACAGGTCCACAAATATCCCCTATGTGAGGGAAAACATCACCACAATATCACAGACACAACAAGCAATACAAATAAAGGGTAGAATTGAAAGTACTCTTTATTTGAAGGAAGAAAAAAGTTACATGTTTCGGGATCATGTCCCCTTCAGAAAGAAAGAAAACAGAAACAAAAAAAAGGAAAAGAAAAAGCCGACTACAGTTCTGCATTGCACAACTCCAAGAGACGGTTTTTCACCAAGGCAGTCCCCCGATCAAGCCTCTGCTTAGCTCGACGCTCGACTTCTTGGGATAACTGCTTCGCGTCATTCAGAAGAGTATATGCCTGCCAGTTGTCCTCCATCTTCTTGAGGGCAAGCTCTAGATTAGCAGAAGCCCTACTGTACTTATCAACCTCCTGGATAGCAGTCTCTTTCTCAAAACGAGCGGTCTCAAGCTCTGACTCCAAGAAAGCCAGTTTTCTCTGGAGTTCAAGGATATGTTCCCGGGTATCGGCTACCCGCGGGAAGCATCCACTTCCCGAGTTGTGCAATCTTCAGTCTGACGGCTCCACTAGTCGTGCAATCGAGTCAGATCCCGGCGGTCCTTTAATATAGCCGATTTGAGCGATTCCCGGGCAGCCATCACCTTCTCCACCGTAATAAGAGAAAGTTGCGCTCTTGATTTATGGCCGCAGGTAAATCAGTCTGTTGCAACAAGCGAAACTGGGCCACGAGACGATCAGCTTCTAATAGCTTCGGTTCCAAAAGCGCAGCCAATTCCCCTCCTCCAGGGAGTGTCTTAAGGATGGTAATCTGGCCTCGGCACATCGATGGGCCAGAGTAAAGGGAGTCCCCCTTTCCACTGCTGCCTCGACCCCTCTCTTCAAATGACGATAGAAACTGGCGACCACATCCTGTAACGCGTCATCCAAGACCTCCGTAGAGGACGGCGTTAGAGGGAGAGTGGCAGACGATACTGGAGGAGCAGCTTCAGAAGTTACTGCACCCGCCACCAAGGAAGCAAATTCCATACGGAAAGATGCTTGGATGGCGGCTAACTCCTCTTCCGCCGCCCGAAGAGCCTGGATGCTCGGCAGAGAGGAGAGGTTAACCCTCGAAACTACATTCGCAGAGGAGGACACATGGGGCATCGTCTCTTGTCCCAGTTGCACTGCTATCCGGGACCCCAAGCTCGGCCCAGACGAAGGTCCCTCGATACAGAGAGGTTCTGTCAGGCCCTCTCGGTAGGGCGCGATCTAGCAACATCAATTACTGGCAACGAAGGGTTGAGGTCTGAACATCCAAATCAACCATTAGTCGACATAATCTGGAAGAAAGATGACAAGAACACATAGGCTTATTCACGAGCTATGGTTCGATTTGTATTGCCAGGGGAAGAGCGGGGACGATGGCTCGTTCACGGCCGGCGTAGTTCCCCACCCGCAGAGTCATCATGTTGGGGTTGGGACGTCTCAGGGACGGATGCAGTAAAGCCCCCATCCCCTGGGTTGAGGTTCCAGTACGGTGGGAATCCTCGGTCGTAACCGGAAGCACCCCAGCAGCAATGATAGCGGTACACACACCACTGACTAAATAAGATAGGACCAGATCAGCCTCAGTAATCGGGTCCTGAGGAGCGAGCTCATCCGACGCCTATAAAGAGCAAAAGAAATAATAATTAGGCCATAACATAGAAGAAGAAAAAGAAAGGAAACAGCTAAAGCCCAAATCACCTCAGGAACAACGTCCTCATCATCAATAAACAGTCGGCGACGTCTTACCGCAGCGTGCTTCATAGAATAAAGTCGGCCATCAACGGTGGTCACGCGCCTGCTTCGTTTACGCAAGGGCCGGATATTGCAAACGGTTGATCCTCCACCACCTCGTCAGACAAACTAATGATTGACCCACGGCCCTTTCCACCTGCACGACAAGGGGTTGACTCCCAACCTCCTCGCCCGAAGAATAGATGAGTCATCAGTGTCCTGTTCGTCGTCTTCCTCATCCGCCCTAGTGGACTCTGAGTCCGGCACAGGAACCCTGTTCGCCCCCCGCTTCCTCTTCTTGGACCCTTCTGGCTTCTCAGCCAAACCGGTGCCAGTAATGAAGCAGTATTCATATCAAAACCAACATGAGGTTTGCTCTGCAACATGATAAAGAGCGCTATATACAAGATATCACCCTCCACCTTGGCATCAGGGAGTGAGAAGCTGGCTCGGGTATGGGTTACATTATAATAATGCCAAGCCCGGACGCCATCAAGCACACTGCCCTCGAAGCTCAAGCAAGCGCTAGGGCGATCCAGGAACAATTGACTATACCCGAATTGACGGAAAATCTACTGGGCAGATAAGGCTCCAGGTATACTCTATTCCGGTAACGATACACCAGGTGCGCAGGACGGATGTTGCGTAACCAAAGAAGCATCTTCTCAGATAAAAGTTGGGGGGATCCACGTCGTCAACATATACCCTCCTCACTTCACCGGGTGAACTCAGGGAGAGATACGAAGAATTCGGGCCCATTAATTCTTGCCAACGCCCTCCGGCAGGCCGGCATGGTATCATGTTCCCAAGGCTGATGACGATACCGGAAAATAAAGGCGTCATCAACAGAAACATTTTCATCAGGTCCCGGCCTCATCAACGACCGATAGTGCATTAATAACCACCCTAAGGTAGTGGTATGGTAGTTCTATCCGTTTAAAGTCCATTGACACATCGCGAGCAATGACTTTGGATGAAAAGGCGCGAAGCCATGGTGTATGCTACACACCATGGCCGGAGGAGCGCCAGTCTTACCTTGAAGACCAATTTTACAGCAGAATGAAATGGCGGCTGATCATTTCTATAGAACCCGCGCCACCCGAGACTATACAGTTGCGTAGCCACCATCAAGAACCCAGCTAAGATCGCTTTATCAGACATCTCCCGGGTACCATAGTGGAAATAACTGAGGGAGTTAGTGCTACTCCCAAACCGGTCTCGGGTAGACTTTGACTTCTTGACCTTCGACATCATATCCTTCACCTCCTCCGGGGTTCGAGGAGTTCGAGACGAAACTTGACCAAAGGACGCAACTTAAAAGATACAAAATCCAGGCCTTCGTGTGAGGGGCGTTCCCTTCTGAACTATTTACTTTCTTGATAGCCATCTGATGGCAGGCGCTATGATGACACAACAGTTCTTGGTACACGGCAACGAAACCAGGAAACTGTCGATCCAGCTCTCCGAGTTCTTCGTTCGTCGGTGTGTATACTTCAAAAGCTTCACCTCCCCACGGTAATCAGACACAGTGTTCATTTCATGAAGAGCAAGCCCCAGCTCTCCTCCGGGGGCAAAGAAAGTCCCTGTACGCCGATTATACAGCTCCAATAGAGCCATAAACAAGGGCTTATTAATGGGCAACCCGTAGCGGGTACCCCTGACGGCGTAGTAGAGATCAATTTCCTGAAGGAAGTCCCCGTACGTCCTTAAAATCTATGAGGTAAGATTAGTCCATGTGGGAATGGGGTTGATCCAATTCAGCAGCGACAACCTGCCTATGGGATAAGACCCCTTGTGAGTGAGCTGATTCAGAAAAGTATCATCTAGGGAAGGTAAAATTAGGGCCAGTTGTGTTTACAAAAGTGCCCGGGAGCAGCCCCATCACAGTCCGACTTATGGATTCCTTGCCCGCACATACTAAACCCTGCGTCTGTTGTAGTGAATTTTGCTCACAAACATTTTCTGTTTGGGT
>JANAVB010003627.1:0-41291 GCA_029216955.1 Iris pallida
CCCCCCCCCCCCCCCCCCCCCCCCCCCCCCCCCCCCCCCCCCCCCCCCCCCCCCCCCCCCTCCTTCCGCATAGCCCCCCTCCGGCCACCCACGCGCCTCCCCCCATCTCCTACTGCCCTCCTTTCCCGCCTCCACCCGCGCCCCCTCCTCTCGCTGTCGGCCGCCCCCACCCCCACCCGTGCCCCCTCCTCGGGCACCGCCGGAGAGGGGGAGGGGGCATCGACCGCCAGAGAGGAAGAGGGGTAGGGAAGGGAGGGGGGCATGGGGAGAGAGAAAGGGATCGAGAGTAGTTTCAAATTTTTTTTTATTTTAGGTATTAAGTTGAAAAACTAAAATGGTTGAGAGTATCGACTATCGAGTTCTTGAGTAAAAAAGTTTAGTGTATTAAGTTGAAAAACTGAAATAGTTGAGGGTATCAAAATGCAATTAAGCCAATTAAAAATTAAAAAAGATTACTTTGCAAGTTCTAACTTGTAACGTAAATGCGCCTTTGCTTTGTCCCTTGAGAACATCTAAATAATTGCAGTTAGATCCCTGGGATTCCTTGTAAAAGATGGTACGTTTCATAACAAGGACTGGACTGTGCACCTGTTAATATAGCACTTCAAGCAAGATTCCTCAAGAATTCAGCCAAGATTCAGTTCGAAGCTCACCACACTATTATGATAATGAAAGCCGTACGGAGATCTCAAACACAGTGAAATGCGAGCAACAATTGTTCTCTGGAAGGCCGAAATACAAGAAGCTGGCATGAAAAGATTACCAAACTTAATTAAAAGTTGTTAATTTCAAAAAGGGGAAAAAAAGGTTCTATAATCACTGATGGATTGGGTTTTCTTTTGTAGAATCGACATACATCATACAGAGTACATACATTGAATCCATATATGAACCCCTCAAAGAGGAATTAGGCTCCGTGCCCACAACAATATACACTGAAAAAACAAAAACAAAAAAAATCTGGGATATGAGCCTTCAGCCCTTACCAGGCCTCCGCCTTTTAAATGACCTCTTCTTAGGAGCACTACCACCACCATCAGTAGCAGCAGCAGGAGGAGGTCCAGTGCTTGAAGCATGCACTGGAGTCGGTCTTCGTCTTTGAAACCTTCCAGCTGAGTCATTTGGTTTAGCGTCCTTGCGAGGATAGGTAGCGGTTCTTCCTGTGTGGTCTGACATCAAAGATGACAAAAAACTGCATGGGTTAATATACCCCATCCCTTTCCTTCCTGGCATCGATTTGTTCGTCTCAGCCTGCTCCAAAGATTCGTCTGCGGATGATATGCCAGACAAGCCATCATATGAGAGAATGCAGGCGATGGAGTACATGGATGCTCCAAGTATAGGAGGTAGCACTGCCTGGGGATTTTTGACCTGCCAAAAAGCATTTCAGTAAAAACCAGGGGATGAAACTAGATGAAGTACAAAGCAAAATGAAGGATGCAAAACATTCCACTTTGAAAAATGACATTGAAAGTTGAGTAGACTCGGAATAGAACGGTCTGGTTGTTTAAAGGAGACGACAATAAAGACAACTTTATCAAACAAAAGCATGAACCATACAAGCACAACTACAGGTTCAATGTGTTGAGAACATTTAAAGTTCTAGAAGACCATACAAATAAATGTAAAATGATATGATATCAGGACATATTGACAACTTGAACCAGTATCTATTCATAAGAAAGTTCACAAACATAAATAAAGACAAGTAGAAACGATCTGGTTGTAAAAGGAGACGAAAGTAAAAAAAATATATGTTACCAGACAAAAGCATGAAAAGTACAAACAATTACAAGTCTTCAATCATTATTGGAACATTTGAAGTCCTAAAGATGATACAAATAACAATAGATGTAAAATCATATAATGTCGAGACATGGTGTTAACAACCTTTGCCTGAATAAGTACAACTATTCATCATAGTACAACTTACAAAGGAATTGTACCAACTTTAACAACAGAAAAAACAAGCTAACACATAATTGGAATTGTTTATTTGGATACATGGCCAGTTAGTAATTACTAAAAGGTCTAGACCTGGCATATAAATTACTTCTATTTTAACTCAAAGTTCTGATGATCAAATTTTACTAGAAATGAATCAATGAAGTAACTCAACATGACTGCATAATAGTGATGGTCAATTACTTCTCCTATGTTAACTCAACATAAAGTATATTTTGCTAGTGAACATTTGTAAACAATACCAAAAATATCTGTAATTGAAATCTTACTTTAAATAACATGGCTGCGGACAACCGCTCCCTTAAGCAGTACATTTGAGCGACATCTAGGGCAGTTGACTCAAACTTTAACCAACGGTCAACGACAACCGAGACATTACTTTCAGGAGATGACATTAACTTTTCTTCTTGTTTGAAAGATGTCTTTGCCTCCATATCGTCTTCCTCGCCGCTGGATGCTTCCAGATCTTCATCACTGTCATTGTATTTGGTATCTGATGGAGCAACAGCCATCTCCATTGCAAGTAACAGTAATGGATATGGGCCTACAAGAGAAGTTTTTTTCATGTACATGCCCCCATCCCCAGGGTCACCTCATCATAAATAACAATTGGACAGCCAGCAGATTTATTAAGTGACAAACTAAAGTTGGAGGAATGAGGATGCAAGCAAACTTTAGCACCACTGGCCGTCTCCACGATAGCCCTCTTATTCTGTTTCCGGCGTGGAAGCAATTTTCCAACCAATGGATACGTCCCAGCCAAGAGTAGTGCTCGAAGTATCCCTGTATCATGGGCATTTAAACTACAACCAGATGTATCCTCTGGAATAAATCCAATCCTGACCAGTTCTGTCTGAAGCCGGTTGCGCATGCTAAACAACATATTCATGGTGTCGGATGAAACAAAATACCTAGTACAGAACAACGTTTCTTGGCCCCTATCTTTTGCTCGTTTCCAACAATCAAATGCTGCTACCACCGCAAGTTGATCACTATATCCACCATATAAGGAAGCCAGCTCAACTTTTGCTGCAGCAGCATTTTTCCTATCTTCTGGTGCCATAGGTAGAATAAATGGATCTCTATAGTCGGCTGCACATGCTAGAGTCAATGCAGGTTCAAGACAGTTCATCAAGATAGAAAATAAAAGCATCCTGCCAGTTGAAGGATGAACTGGCAGGGCCCCTAATTTTTCTCCAAGATCAGTAAGCTTTTCATCTCGTGTCAAAGCACCAATATCTTGAAGAACAATGATTCCATTACGTACAGTCTCAGAAACTGGGGGATCCATGGTTTTCTGGAGAAACTCTGCTATTTTACAATGGGGATTGAGCAATTTCACCTGCAAGACTGAAGGATTAAACCAAGAAACTCAACCAAAGATTTACGAAGAAATAAGGGTAAATCACAAACTCACCTGCAAACAGAGATCCTCAATTGGCATCCTCTTAAGTTCAGGAACTTGATAGTCCAGCATTGATGCATGGCGAGTTCTAGAGTATATATGGTAACAAATTCCTGGCTGACAACGACCAGCACGTCCCTCTCGCTGCTTCGCACTAGCTTTTGAAACCCAAGAAGAATGGAGAGTAGAAACATTGCTATAGGGATCATAACTTTTCTCTTTCATTCGACCGCTGTCTATAACAAATACAACATCATCAATTGTTACAGCAGTCTCAGCAATGTTGGTTGAAAGAATAATTTTACGAACACCAGCATGAGGCCGTTTGAACACTTTCTTCTGCTCAGCAGAGGGAATCATAGAGTGAAGAGAGTGTATAATAAACTTTGAAGTGTCTCTGAAAAAAGGTGAAGCAAGTAATCTCTCTTTCATTCGATTAATGTCGTCCCATCCTGGTAGAAAAACTAGAACAGCACCTTCTGTAGAATCCATGCATTTTCTTAAGTAGCCGCTCAATGAGTACGGTGTCAAAGTTCTGGATTAATTGTTGCTAGATATTTATCCACTAGCTCCTCTTGAGATGAATATGATGAATCTTTCTCTATGTGTTTTTTCATAGTTTCGTACACTTGTAGCTGATTTTCTCTCAGAGCCCAATCCAATACGGTTGTTCCATCATTGGCACACAAAGAGCAGTCAGCACCAAATGAAAGGAGCATACAGACATCCCCAAGTCTACCTTTTCCAGCAAACACCATCAATGAAGATACACCAGTTACTGAGTGCTGATAGTTGCAAGCAATTGGTGTTTGCTTAGAAGATAATAGTTCCAACAATGGGTCAAACTCGTCACTTGTTAAAGACAAGTCAATTGCCTCATCCATAGCATTTTTGTAATCTTCTGTCAAGTGAATGTCTCTGCCGACACTGTTTATGTGGGCAAGATTTAGATGATTATCATCTCCTGATTTTAAGATAGAAAGTACATCCTCCAAATAAAAAGACTTGACCTAAAGCAAAACAACTACTGGATTATTGATCTAAAGAAAAACAACTAAACCAAAAAAAAAGATCATGCAAAATTACTGAAGTGAAATTCTTACAGGATGAGTAAACCCCGGGACTTGAATAACTGGGCAGCCACCAAAGTACTGGGAAAACCGATCAGCATCAATAGTAGCACTCATGAGTATCTGTTCCCGTGAAAAAGGAAGAAAATACAAAGCACACGTATTAAAAATTAAATATATAAGACTTGTCAGATATTATAACATGCAATGCATCCATCTACGCGATTACACTCACCAGGCGCAAATGAGGATATGCAGGGAGCAGATCTCTGCAAGCAACGAGAGAATGAAAAAACATCAGAAACTGGCATTCTAGTCCTAGTGCCAAATCAAGTGTCATATTAAGAATGCAAAAAATGGACAAACAAATGTGGCAGGCAGAATATAATAAGTAGGTTGCAGGTTAGTTAAGGACAAGTTGTCTGCCTAAGAAAGAATACCTACCAGTTTTCAAGAGAGTTCTAAAGGGATACTATGGCACAATTTTAAGATATAATCTCCAACATAAACTTATGGGCTGGTGTCAACCCCAAATTCTTCAAATACGAGAATTCCAACTTTCCTGAAGATCTAGAACTCCCCAAGGAAATCACAATCGACTGTTTGGCAAACTGTTATATTCCTACGCAGTCGTTCTTCTTCATCACAATGGGGTCCTGCTATGGAACATAAGAAAGCTACATAAAGATTTGATAAAAAAATTTAAGATTGTCCGTCAACCTGACGGAAACCCTCTATGTTTGGTGCCAAATTCCTAGTCAAGGTAGCTATGGGCATGAAACATGCCGTAAAATCTAGGTGGCCAGTTGGAGGGTAGGTAGACCTACCTTATGGATATGTAATTTAAGGTCATAAACCAAAGAACACCCTCAAAGTTCCCCTAGACTAGAAAGAAGAGGTAAGATGCTAACATTTGCTATAGGGAATTGTGTTCATCTATATGATACATTAAGCCAAAGAGTGAAAAGGAATGACGTCCCATTATCTTATAGACAATCTAGGTTAAAGAAATCCTTGGTAAACTGTTACAGATTTGTCCCTTCCGCCAGTCCTTTTCTCCCCAAGGATATTGGCCGTGAGCTAGAAAAGGTGCCGACCATCTATCATGATCTGCATTTCTCCAAAATAAAAATAAAAAATGGTAGAATATAATGGTGATTTGTATGGATTCTAAACTAATTTCCAGATAGACCTCTCAACTATCAAAAACCCTTTTAGACATCAATAATGTTACACCTCATGAATACTGCCTTCTGCTTCTATCCACACTATTCAAAATCAACAAACAAGCGAGAATCAATATATTAAGACTATCACATGACATCCCTAGATGTGACCCATAAATTATTAATCCACAGAAAACAGTATGACATTTCCCACACGTGTGTGTGTGTGTGGTGTGTGTGTGTGTGTGTGTGTGTGTGTATCAAAATATTTTCAAATTAGTTGCAACACTTAGAAGAGAAAAGGAAACCAGGATTCTTAGAGAACATATAAGGGAGATCCTTTACTATGCATGTACCTGAAAATCGTGAGCATAAAATCAGAAAACCTATCCCTTTCATGAATTTCATCCTGTAAGTATGTGTAAAATGAGATTAGCCTTTAGAGAATATAACAATATATATATATATATATATATATATATATATATATATATATATATATTGTAAAGTGCATATAAACCCTCCTTAGATTTGTCTCATTAGCAAAATAAGACTCATTAGAAAACTAATGCAATTGACCCCTCCTTTGATTGCCCGTGTGAGCAAAAAAGCCCCTACCGTCTATTAGCCGTTAGAAATGGCTGTTAATGACTTCTTCTTTTTTTTAAAAATACCTAAAATAACCCCCCCCCCCCCCCCCCCCTTTCCCTACGAGCCCCTCCTTCTCCCTCCGATGCCAGCCCCCCAACCCCCCCTCCCTTCGCCGGCCAGCCCCCCGACCCCCCCTCCCTTCGCCGGCCAGCCCCCCGACCCCCCCTCCCTTCGCCGGCCAGCCCCCCGCCCCCTCCGCCGGCCAGCCCCCTCGACCCGCCTCCACCACCGGAGAGGAGGGGAGGAGAGTGGGGGAGGGGTAAAATCGTCTTTTTAGACGTATTTTAACGGCTGTTAACGGCGGGGGTGCAAACTGAGCAAAAATAAAAATGCAGGATTCTTTTCAAACTATGAGTCTTTAATTGCATTTTTCTCACATCTAAGGAGGGTTTATATGCACTTTACCCATATATATATATGATGCCAGTATCAACAGAACAAACACATAATACCTTTAGTACAAGAATGTCTCAAGGAAAATTGAAGTCTCGTGTTTAGCTAAACTTTCAGAATTATACTCACTTAAAAGATGTACATTGCTCATCATGTGAAGATGTTTCCAAGTAGAAAATTTAAGCAAAGTGCAGATCTAACTATCAAGCATAAAGCATCAACAATCTCATTTACATAATAAAATAGAAGAAAAACCTAAAGAGATGCACCAAACACTACTTTTTATATTATTTATACAGGTAATGAAAATCATATAAACAAAAACAAAGACATAAATAGCAAATAGCAGTTCTGAAGGTGTTAATTCACATTTGAATAGGACATAGGTTCCATATTGATTACAATCCTTAGACGTCAGAGCAAGTGCATATATGATTGGTCTGTATGCCCATGGATTATTGCAAATTGATGTGTAAAGTGTGTACATATGGACATATTCAGTACCTAGATGCACTTCTTAACTGGAAGTTGACTGCGAAGGTTCTGAAAGACAGGCTCGAGGTGGTTTATACACGGTCAGGGGAGGAGAGGCAAGAATAGAGTATACAAAGTATTTTAGTTATAGGACAACTAGGTTGATGAAAACATATAAACATATGAACAGGTAAAAAGGTGCTTTCACAACATTATAGAGAAGATGTTCATTCAATAAATGACATTCACTAAAGCAAAAGTTCAATCAAGTATGGTTAACCTTATTTTTTAGCAGCAAAAGGGGTCTCAAATCTCATCAGCCCTTTAGGTGAGCAGACTCTAAGCAAACCTCATTCACTTCCCTTTAGAGCCTGTTTGGATTGCAAGAAGCTCAAGAAGCATAAAAAATGCAGGAAGAGGCTTTCCTACTCCTTGGATTGCGGTTGAAACTTGCCAAGAAGTGCAAAAACAGTCTTGGATTTGCACTTCTTGGCCAGTTTGAATCGAGAATTTTTGGCTCTTGGGAAGTGCAAATCCAAGCACTTTTGTGTTGGGCTGAAATTTGGAAATGGTGGCATGGAAGAGGCTTTCCTACACTTTTGTGTTTGGCTAACAATTTTTTTTGAAAGTGGTGCATGAAGAAGTAGGAATTTGGATGGTACTCCTTGGATTGCGGTTGAAACTTGCCAAGAAGTGCAAAAACAGTCTTGGATTTGCACTTCTTGGCCAGTTTGAATCGAGAATTTTTGGCTCTTGGGAAGTGCAAATCCAAGCACTTTTGTGTTGGGCTGAAATTTGGAAATGGTGGCATGGAAGAGGCTTTCCTACACTTTTGTGTTTGGCTAACAATTTTTTTTGAAAGTGGTGCATGAAGAAGTAGGAATTTGGATGGAACTCCCGAGTATTAAAAGAATCATTAGAAGTCAGAGAAGTGAAAAGGAGAGGGGACAAGGCAATCTTGGGCATATGTTTAGATTTTCACTTGTATTTCCTTCAGTTCAAACACAGAATTTGGGAGAAAGAGAGTCAAGAAGCAGATGAGAACTCCACATCTTGTGGACTTACTGCAATCCAAACAGCCCCAGAAAAAAGCCTTCATTTGGAGATATTACGGTTCAGGACATCAAGCCCGCCCTGCTACAAATGCTTAAGGCATAGTTAGTATAGCTCAATAATGGCTAATGCTGTCGTACGAGTTCACAAGAGTTCAAATACCAATCAATGGTAGGTTAATTACTTCCTATGTTTGTTTGTTAGAAAGCTATTGCAAGCCCATTTCTCCAATTTCCTTTGAAATGTGATTTTAATTTTTCTCTTTTGCAATAAAAAGTAAGTAATTAATAGTTTAACTTCTTACTAAGAGTTCGTTTAAGCCCAAATTTTTTTTTCCTCCCATCATATTCAGTGTTGTTGCATGCCCGTCCAACAAAGTCTCTATAAACTGGTGCAAACTTCTTGGACAAGGCGACAATGTCAAAAGGGTATCCCAGATGGGAGAAGTCCACTATTTATAATGCAGTGTCAGCTAAACAGGGGCTAAGTTCCAAGTCAAGGATGCTCATCACAAAAGGGAGAAACCTTCACAAGTACTTTCAACTAATCTGCCTATTAAAGATGTTCCAAATCCACCTACTCTTGAAATGGGTATAGACGAGAATGAAGATGTACTATTGATAAAGAGGCTGCATCCACCTAACAGGGGCCCACATATACCAAATGGACAAACAATATCAATCCCAGGTTAAACTTAATTAATATATTGGCAGTTCTTTTCATCTAATAAAATTGAAGGCTTGCAATAATCTTCTTGTTCACTTTATTAAAGTTGAATTATAAACTAAACTTCATCGTCATCATTATCACCATCGTCATCATAACCAAGCCTTCCCATCAGAATGGGTTCGTCTATGGAGTATACAAGAGCTCCATAGAATTGACAAAGTTTCTATGACCGGTTGTCGACCTGACGCCAATGCGCTATCTTGGTGTAAAATTCCTAGCCAAGGTAGATATGAGCATGAGAGGCCATGCCCTAAAATCTAGATGGTCAGTTGGGCGATAGGTAAACTTGCTACTTCAACCAATATCAAGTCTGACAAAGAAGTATTTACATAAACCTTGAACCAGGAAAACATCAGGTTTTTGTAATCTACAGTATGATTTTGTTTCACAGGAATAACATAGGGAAAAAGATAATTACTATTTTTTCCGAGAAAATGGCCTCGGACTCACGAATGTAAAATCTACTACTGAATAGAGCATAAAGCTTAATCAACTGAAATATAACACATACCACAATAACGTGGGTTAGTCCTGATAAAGTATCCCTTTTTGACTTCTTCGCAACTTGTCCCTTTGACAAATTTGTGCCTCTACTGATCAACAATCTCAAAAGAATTCCATTTGTGCAGAACATAATGGACGAGTGTTTCCCACCTTTTGATTCCAGCCGTATCTGAATTCAACAAGACAGGCCATTATTTAGAAATTAATTGAATCTTTAAACAGTGGGAAACATCTATATTACATAGACAGCAAATATCACGTCATTTATCCATATCACAAAAGCTTGCACAAAGCCTAAATACTCGACACCATCGGATATAAGTTAGCCAACCTGTAATAGACACTATCTAGAAGATTATTTTACTAGATTACTGCACATAGTGATAATGTGAGTAGCATGATACTGTTATCACACACATAAATATAACATATCTAGTGGATTACTCTGCATAGTCAAATAAAGTCAACAAAGCATTGAAAGACTTCTACATTTAAACCTTCAATTAAATAGTGGTAACCTTGGCAAAATAATACCAGTACTGAAAGCTCAAATTAATTACAATAGGTGAGAAATACAGCTGTAAATTCCAAAATATGCCTAGAATGATAATAATCTTTTCAAATTTAGTGAATAGCAGCAATATATTGCAAACAGGCTACATGCAAAGTCCATGATTTCTATCGTTTGATAAAGCACACAAAATTTGTTTTCGGCTGCTCTGAGGAAAAAATGCAATCAGAATGATAATAATCTTTTCAAATTGCCTAGAATGATAATAAGCTTTTCAAATTTAGTGAATAGCAGCAATATTGCAAACAGAGCTACATACAAAGTCCATTATTTCTATCGTTTGATAAAGCACACAAAATTTGTTTTAGGCTGCTCTGAGGAAAAAACGCAATCAGAATGATGCAGATTGTCATTTTCTTTCTGGCCACTTGAGCCATGCCACGACCATTCAACTTCCGCAATTGTAGGCTCTTGCAGAGCAAAGCACGAGTAGGCATGTTTTTCATATCAATCACTTGGTTCTGTATAGTTTACAGAGCAGTTAGTTACATAATCTAAGTAACATGTTGATGTAATGCTGTGCAACACAAGGATAAAAAAAAAGGTATGTGAAAGCCTTGTAATGCATTTTCATCCATGATACACAGTAGTCAAGAAAGTACATTATACGGTAGTTTTACTAAAATGAACTAATATGCCACAGTGAATAAGGAATCAGACACCTTCATTTATCAAATTGTTCATCTTTTCTTCTGCTTTGCTAATGAAAAATAACTTTCATAATATGTCAGAATTTAATTTTTCTCGAGTCTACCAGGCAGCAGGGAGATAAAAGTAAATTGCCGATACACACATAATGTAAGAGTCACCAGTCAAAATTCTTAACTGTACCACAAAGAATCAACTACCTTATAGCCAATAGTATCTCCGACAGTTTCTCCCCTTTCATAAGAGATCCGCTCAGCAACTAAAAAAAGAAGCACAAGTTCTTAACTAGTAAACAAAAGAAGAGAATCATAGGTAATATTGTAAAATGGTGAAATATATACCTGAAATAGCTGATATGCGTCGTGGCTGTGTGCACACAATTTTACATGTCTCACCTTTGCCCCACATATGATCCAATATATATTGAGGAACCTAAAGTTCAAAAGGCTATCTTAGTGGGTAAACAAGAGTTCAGAAAAAACAAACACGTACTATACTATATCCCACTGGATGTTAAGACACATTTTCTAATAACCAACAGAGAAAATATCACAATAATTCAACCACTAGTTTATCATAAAAGCTCTTGATGTTCAGCAAGCCATGGTTTGACAATAACAAACTTCTGCATAAACAGAAACTGCAATACATTGAAGAGAAATATTATTTTGAGTATGAAAGGCTATTCATGGCTAGTAATCATTAATCTGGATCTTAAAATGGTGATGTCATACACAACTCAAATGGCATAGGAAAACCAAGGAGATTGGTAACGTGAAAGGTTAAAATTTACAAAGCTAAAATTATAAGAATCAATCATGCAGATAAATGTATACAATCTTGTGTTTGCAGTCAATCAGCCTTCTCATACAGAAAAGGTAATCAAAAGGAATTAAGGATCGAAAAGTTTTAAGCTCCCAGAGAGCAAGTACCGTAAGGTGAATGTAAGAATACATAACTAACAGGCAGAGGTCATGTGTTTCCCTCCAAAATCAGATGTACACTGTGCTGGCAGAAAGAAATATTTGTTCGCCTGCCACCAACTTGACAAGCAAAAACCTCAGGCGGTCAAATACTACTGAACATCAGACTCAAACCACTCGTACATTGAAACTTAATTCATGGATACATTCCACAACCAACACCATCTTGGTAGGATAAGGATGACTTTCCTGTTGCCATTTAGTTTGCATGTGGATAAGTTAATAAACTATAAATTACAAATATATACTTCTTTAAAAGCACAAAACCAATTGTTAGGAACTTATGATCATACATTTAGCAATACAGTTGTGTGATACAGGAAGAAGGAAAGCCTTTAACCCAAATAATAAATCCTTATTCCTTACCCTCCAATGAGGTTAATTATGAGCCATGCCCTTCACATTAGCAACTACCATGTCCCTTTTACTATGTCAACCAGTTTGGTTTTACTCTTTGAATCCTTATTCAGTTATTCCATCACTAGCCTGCAGGCCCTGCACATCCCTACCACTCCTGATATTAGAGTTGCAAGGGTATGAAAGGTTAAAAAGCATTGCTTTCACACTGCTATATAGATCAAGGTTCGCAGTATTGGTTTTGGAATTGCTATCCATTTTGGACTGTTCCAATGAGTATCAGCTAAATGCTAATTTTGTGCAATCATCGAGCTATCGACTAACAGGTGTGATGCCTGTTTTCGGATTTCGCATTTCTAGAATTTTTGGTATTTAATTTTTTTCTCGAAAAACATGTTATATATTGTATTTTGTATTTCATGTTGTATCCTGGTTTCGTGTCTCCGTATTTAGTTTCGTATTTTGATCTGAATTAAGTTTCTAGCTTAGGATTACTTTCTGCAGTTTTCCTCAGTTTTGTGTCGCGGAATCACGAGAGTGGGATACTCGAGCAATATCCAGTTTTCAATTGTAGGTTCACAGTATCGGTATCGAAATCGGTATCGGACTATTCCTATGAGTGTTGGTATTGGCGATATCGGTAGTATCAGCGGTTTTGGATCGGAGTATCGGATTTTTTGGTATCGGAAAACAAATAATCATTAATAAATTATTTACATTTAAAAACATATATTTTATACATTTAGGCATAATTTTCAGTGTTATTTCTTAGTAGTTTTGAAATTAAATGAAATAGTACTCACCCTTAGCGATTGGTTTACATACAATAGATTAATTTTCTTCTTTTACGTGCTTTTACATCCTTCTTATGCTTTAAACCTTTGTTGATTTGTCTTTTCATTTATTTTTATTTTTTTTGAATTGACCGAAAAAGAGACCCCTAATGTCGATATCGGTCAGTATAGGGTATCGATCGGTATCGGATCGGGACATGCCAAACCGTATCGGTATCGGCTGTATCGGATCAGTATCGGCCGATACTTTAAACCAAGTTATGCCATTAATTAAGTTTCTTAGCTTTATGCATAACCAAGTTAATGTATAGGCCATCCTAGACTTGTAGAAACCCAAGGTAAGCAAGCCATAAAGTGGCATAAACCCCGGACTATAATCGGACTAGAAAGGCAAACCCAAAAACCTAACTTTTTAAGCAAATTTTCAAGTCAATAGTATACGACCGGTATACCGTCTGGGTAAAAACTTGTCCATTAAGCTTGTTTCTGACCGTCGATCGAACGGTTAGGATTCATTTCCTATGGACTATATTAGAGAATTGACTCTTATTCTCTCATTTATTTTTCTCTATCCGCTCTTTTCGCTCCACACACACACGACCCCTCTCTCTCGTTTCTAAAGATCTCTCTCCAACCTCTCTCTCTCTCTCTCTCTCCTTCTCACTCAGAGTGAGCGAAAGCTTCCTTAGACCCTTCCTAGGACAGCAAGGAGAGGAGCGAGGCTTGTGCTCGCTTGAGCCGGCCTAGAGACGACCCTAAGCCAATGTTCATGTCGTATCTTCGTGAGCGTCACAACCGAGACAAGTACAACTTGCTCGGTGTGTTTCGCTCCACACACACACACGACACCTCTCATTTCTAAAGATAGATCTCTCTCTCTCTCTCTCTCTCTCTCTCTCTCTCTCTCTCTCTCTCTGATTGAGCAAGAGCTTCCTTAGACCCTTCCTAGGACAACGAGTAGAGGAGCGAGGATTGTGCTCGCTTGAGTCGGCCTAGAGATGGACCCGAAGCCCATGTTCGTGTCGTATCTTCGCGAGCGTCGCAACCGAGACAAGTACAACTTGCTCAGTATGTGGAGACGGTGTGTCTCGGCTTCATTTTAAGTCATTTTCCTTGACACTCTGACACCCGCACACAAACGAGCCACTAAATCTCTGTACATGTAGTGTTTCTATTGTCAAAAATATGGATTTTATGCTACGCATGTGGGTTCTTCAATTTCAAATTGGAATTCTAAATTTTGTGTCCTTTCTCACTAGAATCATGTTAGGACACTTTGGCTACAAGCACGCTTGATTCGATTTGTCGAATCGACCCCGACACCTCGTATACGCATGTTTTGACACCGTAAACCCTTTGTTGAGATAATTTGAGTTAACATTTGTTAATCTTTGAATCTGGACAAGCAAATACTTCCATCAAGAAATTTAATTTCACCCAATTTAGAACTCCGCAAAATTGAATTCATAGTTAAAATGAAATTTTATATAATTTTTGAACAGTAGTTTGTCAGTTATAATGTCCGTTATACAGCCAATGATGAAATTAGTCCAGTTTCAGTAGGATTTGGGGTTGTTTGCACTGGATCTTTTTCGCAGTTTTTGTTGTATATCTTCTTAACTTTTAAACTTATAACCATGCATTTCAAAATGAATTTCTTAGCTATTAGTTCGTATTTATGATGTAATATATTAGGCTAACTGACTAGAAATCCCCGCATGGATATCACGAGTCCTTACTCGAGCTTAAACCATAGTTCGTAGGCACTCATGGACTGTCCATAGTTCGTTTTAACTCGTTATATCATACCCGTTAATCCTTCTAGCCTACGTGGACTAGTTTTTCTTGGTTATGATTGGTTCAAGATAGTCAAAGGCACAAGGCGCACTTGTGGCACAATGTGTCCATATCGTTCGAGGCGCAAGGTGTACTTAAGACACGTCCGAACGAAACAAGGCACAAAAATAAATAATAATAATATACATAAACTAATAACGAAATTAATAATACAAGAAATAAAATAAACATGTTAAAAATTTAAAATGTCAAAAAACTGGTAATTATTCGTAAAATCCAAAAGCAGTTTGCAGTCTAAAAAACTAGTAATCATTATTAACAAAAATTAATAGAGATCAATATTCAGTCCAAAAGGGGGGGGGGGGAAGTATTCAGTTCCAGAAAAATATAATCATTAGTAAAAAAAATCAATTTTCATTCTAAAAAATGGAACTCAAACTCCAATCACACGAGAGACAATAGTATTCAGTCCCAAAATGAAAACTCAAACCAAAAAAAAAAAATCAAAGAAAATCCAGTATTATGCAAAAACAAAAAAAAACATCTATAAATAACTCGACCCAAAATAAATTCAAAGATAAATCAATATTATTCAAAAAATAAATCAGTCAAAAAAATTCATAATCATTTTACAAAAAAGCAATCATAAAAAAACTCAAACTACATAGGGGTAAGTAGTTCTCGGTTTTTAACCGAAAACCGATCCGAACAGAATTAGTCATTCGGTTCGGTTTTAAATATTACGGTTCGGAACTCGGTTTTCAATTTCAATTTTTTTTTACAGTTCGGTTTGCGGGTTTGAAATTTTGAACCCGAACCGAAAACAAAATTAAAAATAGTAAATTACATATTTACTCTGGTCCATATATATATATATATATATATATATATATATATATATATATATATATAAAATAATTGGTCAAAATCAATTTGCTATTTGAGAATTATGTCAAAGTTATTTCAGATTTTTTTTAAGATTTGTTATTTAAATAGACCCAATTTGCTAAAATATGAAGGTCCAGCCCGCTGGCCCATGAAATCAAACCGACCGAAAATCGAATCATTTTAATTCGGTTCGGTTTGGTTCAATTCTCATGAAAACGGTTCAATTTTCGAAATTACGGTTTCTGGTTTATTCAGTTTTCGTTTTTCAAAATCAGTCCGGTTTGAACTGAACCGATGCTCACCCCTAAAACTACATCACACGAGGGAGTCCTATCGGAAGAGTCATCATTGGCTGCTGCTCTTGTTGCTCTCCTGGGCCAGGATGCGCCACCAGTTAAGTACTAGGTTATTTTCTTCTTTTTCACAATGATGTTGCATAATGCGTGATGCTGCTCATTTTTATTTTCTTTTTTTAACATGATGTTGTTGAATGTAGGTTAAAGATTGGACATGTATAAATTGGCCAAATAACTGTTTTTTCCAGCAGAATAAACGAGGCACGCGTAGGCGTGCCTTTACTGTTCAACAACACCTCAAGAAAGGTGTGCCTTAGGCACGCCTGAAGAATTGCACCCCGTCTGGAGATGTGTGAGGCGTTACTCATGCGCCTACATGCAAGACGCGTTATTAACTCCACTGGATTGGTTGTTTGTTTAAGTTACATGCATTCTTAGCAGTAGGCAATTCTGATTGTGTTGTCCAGTGTAGCATGTTGATGTTGTAGGATGTGAAAATATTCGTCAGTGCTGGCTGCGATTATTTTTGCTCCTAGCGCACGTCATTCTAGGTCGATTCTTCAGTTTTGCACAGCTCGAGAATCAGAATAAAAATTGATACGATAATTAATTAGTCTTATCATCTAATGCATTGGGTGGGAAGGACTCTTCGTTACGCACAACTCCGCTTTCTAGGGTAATAAGACATGGTGATCCCGATTGGCGAGTGTCCATGATCTTAGACATTAGTTAGATACAGTGTTCTAAATGGCGGCCGTCTAGACGGCGCCTAAGCAGTAGGCGGTCTCTCTTTGCACAATTTTTCGGTAGGCGGTAGAGTAGACGGCCAACGAAGGTTGGCGACATAGGCGGAGGTGAGGCGGCGTAGGTGGACGCCTAGGCGGAGTAATACCTAACAAGATATTTTGGCCAAAAATATTTTGTAAGCATTATGGGCATATGGTTCACTTTTACAAAACTAAAACTTTAGAAATCTTTGTTCTACAACTTAGTTATGCATGAAACACCCTTAAAATATGCATATTATGCAAAAAATAGTGGTATAATAGTAAAAAAAAAAAATGTTCATAATGTATCGACCATCTAGGCGGCCTAGGTGGTAGGCGGAATCTCTCCGCCACGCACCCGCCTACTGTTGTTTAGAACCTTGGTTAGCTACCTGTCGTGATGGATATTTTCTTATATGTTTATGTTCTATATTTATTACATGTTATTAGCTATAAGAGCCCTAGCAACCTGGGAGTGTGCAGCCCGCATAAATGTCGAAGACTCCATTTTGCATGTATTAGTAATCAAGATTTATGATAACCCTCGTTAGATTAATGAGTAGCAAGCCATAAATGATTTTTGGTTGTGCACTGTTGATTGTGTGCTCTCTTTTCTGCCCGCGTTCACGTTTCTTTATTTGTGTGTCAGTACGTGGCAAGGGATTAAGTTATGCTCTGGAAACGATTTCCAACCCCAGCCCTTGTTTGGTTTAAGGATTGTAGTCCGCCTCCAAGTGGTTCCTACACTCGTCGTTCTTCGTCTATTTCTAGCTCAGTAGTTTGTCTTGTTTAGTATTTTCATATCATTCGGTTCATTTCTCGAGATTCGTGCATTGGTACCACACACATCTTGACCTGCCTTATTTATTTATTATTTTTAGTTGTCTGTTGTTGTGTGTGCTTGGACACATGAATGGTTGTGGGGCTCAGTTTCTACCTCTTGTCCTTATTTGGTAGTAGTATGATTATGTATGTATTTGTACTCTGCTAGTGTGTAGAACGTTATCCTAATAGCTTCATGACCATACATGATATAGTGTTTAGGATGTCTTATTACTTTTCATGTACGATATACTCTTGTATTTGTTGCTAATGGATTGAGAATTAGGATTTGTCGACCTTAGGATGGTGTCACTTGCATGCTCCTTCCACTTGTTGGTTTGCACAGTTGCGAAGTTGCGACCGTCATACGACGTTCTGGTGTAGTTCGTATGGCGTAGCTAACCTCGTATACCCTCGCTCCAGTATATTGGTCCTTAATGTGACACCAGACAACATAAAAAGAAGTTCCAGCCGACAATAACCCACCCAAGTCCACTAATGGACTAGGGTTGGTGCTAGACCAAGTCATAGCCTATAGGATCTTTGGTTGTTTCAAAGTGTTTAATGCAAGTACAGGTGTAATATTTGATTAAGATATATTTCATGAGAAGAAAGTTCAGGAGTAGGATTTTTCCTTATTTTTCTTATTTAAGAGGAGGCCGACCCAATTTTGTTTATTGGCTGAGAAAATTAAGTTTTAGGTAGTAGATGTGAGGTCCACCACTCAAAGCTAGTAATCCCACAAGATATCTGGGCATAAATGTTAGTTTTGGACCTTTTGGTTTGAGTTTGATTACTTGATATTGATCCTTTTCCACAACTCCATCTCCAGGTATACCAAGGTGGTATAGAGCCCTCCCTACAAAGAATGCAACAAAGGAGCGGAAATAATATAGCATCCAACCATGACGACTGATTGTCCACATCTATCATCACAAATAAGGTCTCACTGAATACGATGAAAGCACCATTTAAACCGCCAACGGAGCCAATGATCATGCCAACCGATTCCACCCCAAGTGTCTTGAAGCCACGTCGCCAAGATTGCTACTCAATAGAACTACCTTGATCACACCCTGCCTTCCCCTACGGCCTCAAAAATCTCTGGCAACCTCCACAAATCGAGTAGAGCACTGACCTATTCCAAATTCACAACCTGGTCAAATCACCCAGCCCTAACAACTGACTCACTAAGCACCAGTTTGGAAGGTCGGCTATTGCCAAAGTTGTGACATCCGGTTCTCCAGGTAAGTGGCAAATAACAAGCCAATCTGAAGCTGGCAACCTGCTGCCCATACTCTTAACAGTCAATTAATTGACAGACTGATTATGGCTTTTCTAAGAAACAACGGGACGACAAGCGGTGGGCCGAACACCCACAGAAGCAGGTTCTTCCAATGAACACCTGTTGCTGACAGCCTAGCACATCCTCTGACCGTCAGCAGTATTTCCTCATTCTCACGCAACTTCTCCACCACTCGCTCATTTTTTGGTCTCTGACATACCTCCTGATGGCATCGCATCGTACCCTGACACTATACTCTCCCTTATATATCACATCTACTGCCTGAAGATCTCCTGTAGCTGCAACTATTGTGAACCACTGCCAGCTAGAGCATAATGGGGGGAGAAATGTCACGAGAGGTTCGGAAATCAAAATAAGCATCAATCCAAATGGGAAAAAAATCTATTTTGAGCTTCCTTTCACATGGAATCAATCGAGTGAGCAATGAAAATCAACCTTTGCATGACCGGAGATGAGTCGAAGGAGCATCACCTCACCAGTTTACGCCAGAAGCAACAATGGATCTCTTTTGTCACCACTTCTTCATAATAAACTGCCCAATGAAACTGTTTGTATGGCAGTGTTAGCATGAGAAGGACAAGAAGACTGTCCATGGATATAGCAACCATTTCCACAACAGAATGCACCATATGGGTGCATGAGTCCCAAAAGTGTTCATACCATTTTATTCAGTGGTAATCAAGCAACGGATTTGTGCCGACATGGCTGCAGCTAAGGTATGATGAGCTCGTCAGAGTCCCAAAAGTGTTCATATCATTTTATTCAGTGGGAATCAAGCGACGGAATTGTGCCGACATGGCTGAAGCTAGGGTATGATGAGCTCATCATCTTGCCAGGCATTTTTTTTTGGGGGGGGAGGGGGTGGAATTTGCTGCAAGCCTCCTATCAGCTACATAACTGAGTTGGCAAAAGCTGCCAATTGAGCCATCTGCAACAGTGACAGAGACTTTGTTTCCTACCTGTATCACACCTACTGGTGATGGTTACTACAAATGTAGAGCAGGGCACTTCAGTTGAGACAGTCCAAAGTGAGCACCCGCCCTTCATGGTGATTGGTGACCAGAAGGGAACAGCCAAGCTTGAGCAGGATTCTGATGAAAAAGTAGACCATAAAAATTGATGTGGGCACTGATAAAATAGGTTTGTGTATACGTAGATACCTTTCAAAAACTCTGGTATACACTCACTGGACTGAGTTGGACAGTCACTCCCCCTTGAATAGAAGCAACTGATCAGCTTCCTTTCTTTATAGGCCTCATCACATACTATTGGATAGCAAAAGTATTTCCGTACCCGAGCACAATTAAGAGTAGAAATAAGGGGGACAGGGTTCGGTGCTAAAATTGGCAAGCACCAGCGGTAGACCCATAGAAGCTGAAGTAGGGTGCAAAGATGAGGCCACCAGGAACTAGGCAGCATAAAAGGAGTTCCGGCTTGCAAGATGATCCATCCAAGTAAACTAACAGGTCAGAATCAAATCCTTGAAAATATTAGATTGGTTCTTTGGTTGTTTAAAAAATCCAGGTACTTCTCATTTAATGGAGGCAAGTTTAGAAGTAGGATTCCTCTTTCTTTTTCTTGTTTAAGGAGGCAGCTAACCCCTCTTTGAGTTGAAAGTTATGAGTTTAGGTATGAGAGAGGGTTCTCCGAGTTTATAATTGTTCCTTGCCAATTCTTGTATGATGAACTTTAGCTTTACTACAGTTCGAGTTCTTCCTGCTTTTTCTTATTTAAGGAGGCAGCTACCCTTGTTGTTCGAGTTGAGAGTTTTGAGTTTAGGTATGAGAGAAAGGGTTCTCTGAGTTTATAATTGTTCCTTGTCAATTCTTGCACGGTAAACTTTAGTTTTACTAAAGTTAGAGTTCTTCCTCCTGGGTAACTTGATCTCGGGCTAAATGAACCTCTAAACCTACACCTTCAAACCAAAACAAGGCATGCAAATTTAATTTAAGTTTGTATAGAAGTCATTCGCTGTTAGATAATGCATTAACAATAAGTGTAAGGGACAAGAAGCACAACTAACATGTATCAACGCTCTTTTATAACATACAAAAAGTAGCAGTTGACAAGAGAAACCAATGATATCTTTGATAATCCTAAAGATTAACAAAGAGGACATGTCATTTAGCTGCAGTCGAGTATTAATAGGTAAAAACTAGATTGTTATACATCAAAACCAAAAGTAATTGAAATGATATAAGTTTCTTTCTGCACAAAAATAATCAAGTATTTCTCATCAAAATGGAAAGAAATTGAAACGTAGAAAATACACCCAGTGCCAGAAACAGCTACATTTAGATAGAAACAACTAATGTAGATAAATCCCATATGGTGTTGAAGTAAATGTAAAATATGCTGCCCACATTAGAAATGTTGATGTGCATTGTAATGAAGGGTATGGGAAAATGTGCGTGTAATAGAGAGTAAAAACGAACTACACTATTATTATTATTCCCATGCAAATAAAATAAAATGTAACAGAAAGAAGACAACGCAAAGAGCTGGCAACCTGAGTAGTTTTGCCGCAACCAGTCTGACCAGCTATCAGCACAACCTGATTTGGAGAATAGTGGAAAAAAATGGAAAACTTATCGTCAGTCTACCGGATTGTTGATGCATCTAATCCTTCCGTATTTAAAACATATGCAATTATCAAAAGGATATATGTTGAAACAGAGTAACCACAACATCAATTGCACAAGGAAAGAAATGCATAAGTACAAAAATGAAATGAAGTATTGCCTTTAGGTAAAGGCAGTAGCGTGAGCTATCCATGTAGTTAAGCAACGATCACAACCTATACAATTTGAACTTCAATGTAGACATATACTAACAACTTCCCTTCTCCCTTACTGAGCTAGTCAAATCATATGAATATGCATACTTCCAGCAGTAATATCAAATAAATAGAGGCTGTGATTCCAAAAGGTCTTCAATCAGTAAACAACTATCACATGATCACACCCATTGATTAAATAGTATGTGACAGATCTAGTCAACAAGACTGCATGTCTAACTATAGTGTCATGATTACAAAAACCTTCTAGATCCAAATTCCAAAAGAATATTGCATTTATATTGTTTAGGCAATTAGGCTATGAGTGAAGTCAGGGAATCTGGAAAATTAGATCAGTAAACGAACTTTCATGATGCTATCTATAAAGAAGCATGCTAATCTAAAACGAAAAAGGCAGAGACTTGTGAGCTTAGCAAATGGGTGCAAGTTAAATACCCTTGAATATTAGTATTTATTACAAGTCTCCTTTAGTTCATTAGCTAATATATTCCAAATAGAATTCAACTATTGCATATGCTCACAACTAAAAATAATTTTTAAATCGTACTATTCACAAATTATTTTAATTGTCATACCCAAGCATGTTGTTGGAACACACAAGTATATTGGATAGTTGTCATTATTTTACATCATCTAATTTGTGAAAAAAATTGGGATGTCCGTTTCCCATCCACACCAAGCCCAGTTACCAGAATTTTAGCTATAAGGGTAAAATCAGTAGTATCAAATTTCACATGGTAAAATCAGTAGTATCAAATTTCACATGGTAAAATCAGTAGCTTTATTCAAGCATAAATATGAGATTAATGATAGTGTATTCGCACAAGTGGACACATGAATATGAAAAACTATTTATTTCGCTGTGTTATTCAGTAAAAGAGAGATTTCTTTCTATATTGTGTCTTCAACTTTGTGTCGTTGTGTTGTTTTAACCTTATATTCAAATGATTATTAGATGTGCATCTTAATGTCTTGTACAAGTGCAATTTAGACTTGTACGACATAACGTCCGGTGTCGACTTATCGATTTGGTGGAATCGAGACGTGACATATACTTATACATGTACTTTGTGACAGAGGAATAGAGCCGGCTCTGGGGGGGGTGGGCTAGGCAGTCACCTAGGGCCTCCTCCCCTATGGGGCCTCATTTTTTTTATATTTTATTATTAGAAAATAGAAACACAACTCCTATTAAGACTGCACGTTCATGAAAGGACCATTATCATGCTGGTTGTGTCTTTCGTATTGTACTTGACGTTTTGTCGCAATCGGCAATCCGTTGTCCTTCGCCACCTTGACCAGTTGCTTGACGTCGTCCATCCAAAGCAGTAGAAGTCGCTGAATACTAATCATTGAACTATGTTGGTATTTTTAATACTATTTTCATGTTCTTTCAATCTATAATCGGTATTCTCTTTCTTTTAGAAGTTGGAGTTGCTTAATTGATTGGATCTTGGTGATAATTTATGTGTATTCAAAAATTAATTATATTGCATTTTGGATCTATTGAATTTTCTGGAAATTGGATTTATAAAAAAATTATATAGAGGGATGAAGGCCTCGTTTTTGGAACTTGTCTAGGACCTCCAAAATGTTGGAGCCAGACGTGCAGAGCAAGAAAGCTCCTGCACAAGCAAGATACAATGACCAGTTACTCCTACTAAAATAAAGGTAATACACTTTCGTGAATGCTTGAAGCTTTATCCTAATCAGAAACATAATATAAACAGCCATAGACAGCAAGTTGGAGGCAAAATACTAGTATAAAGAAAATAATGGTACTAAAAAAATATCCAAACTGGTAAATGATCAAAGCAACCTGGTTAGCTTCTAGTGTTGATGTAACAACATCCTTGAAGGATGCAATTGGAAGTTTTGCCCGGTCATTTGCAATCTGCAGGTCATTCAATAATGAAGTTAGTATCAGTTTGAGGAAGAACTAAAAGGTGGATCGTAAAGAAATTTTGTAATAATAAACAAGCAGCATAATAAAGTTTGAATTTCCAAGTAAGCTAGACAATAAGACATGACCTTTCTCAATTTGGGAGTTTTGTTCATTTTTGAGGCAAGCATTTCCACCTTTTTCTCAATTTCAGATTTCTGCATTGAAGGTTTTCGAAAACTCGAGTCTTGCTTCAGTTGTCTATTGTCATTCGCCTCGCTACAGTTGCTAAGTGCACCTTCACTCAATTCTTCGTCATCAGGGGGATATTGCGCAAATAGATCTTGTAGAACATATCTTGCCTCTTCTGACAATTTCAATCTAGTAACAGTTTCTTCATCCTTCTGATTAGATTTATTCTTGTTTTTATTCTTGTATACAGATAAGCAGCGTCGATCTCCTTTCCTATTAAATTAATTTCAATAGAAAAAAGAAAAGTTTAACAACAATGAGAATTTTGTGCTGCAAAAAAAGAGGGTTATGCGTGAAAATAAGAGGGTTATGCGTGAACATGCATACAAGTGCAAACATTTTGTTTTGACAAATGAAACTATAAACTTGAAAACCAATTAAAAAAGGGTTTCCTACGGATGCATAATATAAATATACAAAACCAGATAACAATTATCTCAATGTCAGATAACAATTATCTCAATGTCCATCTTCCAAAATATGCACTTGGAGATGCCGACCATATAGAATCCAAGGTACGTGTCTGAAACCTGAACCTCAATCAACACTAGCAATTGTCAAACTATAGGGATATTATTCATCAATCAACACTCTGCACCCCTTCAATGTAGATATGACAATTCTTTCTTTTTTATTAACATAAGTGACTCAAACACATACCCAGAGCTCTTTGATCGCATGCCCATCTTTCTGCACATTTCATGAGCCACAGCTCGTTCTCGATTTGACATCCCAGGTTCAAATGTGAATACTGCAAGTTAAATGTAAACAAGGCAGAAACTAAATCATAAAATATTTAAAAATTACTTCCATAAACAGCTAGCTAGGTAGTATATTACCTATAATGCGCTAAACTTCATTACACTCAAAAAAACTAAGCTTCATAATAAACTTTTAGAAGCTTAATTATAATGGTTTGAATACAAACCTCCACAGAGAAGTTACAGCTTAAAGATTTATTATGATGACAGATTGCATTTTTTCCCAAAAAAAATTTCATCCTCAAAGATCTTTATTGAGGTTAAAATACATGAAAAATCATAAACCTGGTCAAGAAGATGGAACACAGAAAGGAACAGAGAAATCAAGTCCAGAGAGGATGAAGTTTAGTATAAGAAAGGTATAACTAACAAGAATACTCCTATATTTCATATACATAATATATTCAAGACGCCAGATTGCACTCAATTAAGCAGTTAATGCATGAAGGGAGTAAGGTTAAAAGCAAGTGGACTTCAATGGATCTTTCCTTCCGCTTATGGGGCCTTGAAGAAGGCTCACAAGCATGGAGACCATACAACTCGCGAATCTGGTTATGACTTATATATGCAGCACGAAGACTTCAATAACTGGCAAATGTGGAATGTGGGCATTTCCCTCTCTCCTTCATGGGGAGAATCCTTCCCATTTTATTGGGGGTTTCCCTCCCATAACTGTGGGTGCCTCCCCATGAGTGTTGATCACACCCCACAGACACTAGCATGGGCCGATTCAAGCAATTGTGACAATATTTGATGGACGGATGAGAAGGTTGGTCGTTCTCCAAGCAAACATAGCAAAAAAAAAAAAAAAAAAGTGGGCCCCTCCATGCCTAAGTTTCAACTTTCAACCAATAAATAACATGGAAAGTATAGAATCAATATGTACGTGCCGCCTCAATTTATGCACCTTGTAAAGGGGGGAACCATGGCCAAATCAGGAACACAAATTGTAGTAACGTGAGAAGTATCCGTGATCTTCCCTGGTACTAGACATGAGTGTTGTGTAGATATTGGGCTTTAATTTTGACAGCACTAGCATTGATTGTTCCAGCACGGCAGCCAAGCTCTTAGCTCAGCAAGACAATGCAATATTAGATGGTCCCTACTTCCCGAGGCCAATCCAAATTGCTAGCTAATGGGAGTCCCCGTTGATCTCAGCCTCTTACTTTTGTGGACATTGTAGGTAGATGGAGTGTGTCCGAAGCTATTTCTTTACCAACTTGCTGCTGTTATTCAAGAGGGATTTGTTGTTCTGGTTTATTAATTTCTTAGTGAAATCAATTAGAGATGTAATGAGGTTGCTAATTATTGTCATGACAAGCGATCTGGACCATCCATCCGTGAAGCAGGGTCAATTGGCACTTGTTGGAGTGTTGTAGTAGTTTTGACTCCTGGAAGTTCAAATGAGAAGTTGCTTTCTCCCATATATATGAGGGGCACTATCCTATTTGTTCTTTATTTGCCGTCATCTCAAGAGTCCTCATGTCATCTTGGGATGTATTAATCAGAACTTTGCTTGTGCTTTTTTTAGTCGCTTCAGTAGGTAATTTCCTGAACCTGAATCCTTCAATTTCATGCTTTAAATTATCAAACCTAACAAAATACTTACTCAGCACGCCAATAATAGATTTTCATACACCACACAAGTTCTTAAATGATTACATGTGTTGATCATTTTCATCTTTATAAACTAAAGGTTCCATATTCATGAACTCTGAAGTATCTTCTGTAAACTTTGAATCTTCTCCATGGTAATATCCTTCGTTTTACTTCAAAATTATCAGGTCGAGTGTTAAAGTTGAGCTGATAATTTTATATCAACTAACAGACATGCTGAAGTCACTTTTGATCTTTGATTTGATCCAGATTACCTCCGAACGTCTAGTGTCGTAGTAGTCTACGATCTTGTTTTTTGGGCTTACATATATGTACACATGTCAGCTCAACTGTTAAAAGTTTGTAATAGGAGTTTCATCTCCTTCTAATATTGCCTCAATATGTTATGTCATGATTGTCATCAGGATCTAATGACCCATTCTTAAACAGGTTCCAAGGAACACTGGAAGGACATGCAACACAAAGGTTTAAGATGACCCATCAGCATGCATAGCACTAGAAGCCTGAGGTGAATCGTGTAGCCTTCATTCTGCTATCTGACAATTTTTGAAATCATTCAGCCGTGATCTCACTCCAGGCATCCAACCAGGTAACACGGAAAGGTATTACATGCTTTCCATTAATCGAGTTGAAAAAACACAAGTTCATCATGTATGCCTATTTGTTGCTGAGTCCCAACCTATAACAAGAATACAGGAGAATTCTGGCAAGTAACATCATCGACCTATGTGAAAAGGCTCTCAGATTATGAAAGGTGATCAGATAATACATGCTATGTTGCAGGGACGTCGGACGCAGACACGGAAGCAAACAAGAATACAACATGAACGCGGCACCGACTTTGGGGTGTCCTAATGTATGTCGGAGTGCCATGCCATGTCCAATACGTGTTCAAACCGATACGACACAATCATGCGACAAACGACACGACACAGATTTTTGGATTTTCCTGGTTCCTAGAATACAATTAAACAAGAAAATAAGAGAAAACCCGGCCTCGGCCTGGCCCGGGCCTCTAACCCACCAAAGCACCAAAACTCTAACCTTACTGCGAAAGGCAAAATTACTAAACCAGCCTCCAACTACACACTTACAAGCACCCCCAAGGGCAATTTTTAAGTATGCAATCTATATTGTGCTTCCATCTATGTTGAACGGACACTTCAGTAGCGGGTCGTATCCGTGTTCCTGTTTGTATTCCTATTTGAGACGATACTATTTTTTGGAACCTGACTACAAACCAAACATGCTTAAAAACCGTGTGTGTATATATATAGTGATTCAGAAATATATATATATATATATATATATATATATATATATATATATATATATATATATATATATATGATTCAGAGATTCGCTCCTCCTCCTGTTCCGCAAAATATCGAATCCTAATTGAGCATCTAACCTAGTCTCCCATAAACACCTAGCTGTGAACCCTAACCACCATCTAACTAGAAATGTTTTTAAAAAAAGTATCAAATTACAACATTTACAAACTGACCCACTATTCCTAATAACTATAAAGCTTTCCATGCGATTATTCAAGCCCATATTCAAATGACGAGAACAGCAAAGGAACAAACTTTGCTCAAAAAAAGGATGAACAAACTTTAATGCTCTCCCGTTGGAACCAAACATTAACATTGCTGGTGATACTGAAGGAACGAAGAAACTAGGGTTTAAGCGAACCTTGGGCATCGGAGGCGCGGAAGTCCTCGAGGAGCTTCCTGATGTGGACCAGCGCGGTCTCGGTGGGCGGCGGTCCGCCCTTGTTCTTCTTCTTCGCCATCTCTCTCTCTCTCTCTCTCTCTCTCTCTCTCTCTCTCTCTCTCTTCTAGTTTCTCTCTCTGTAAATTAATTGCTTCGAGGAGGAGGAGGAGGAAGGAGGAGGCGCGCTCTTCTTTTTATTTGGGGTTTGATAGGAAAAGACCTAACGTAACGTGGCCGAGGAAGGAAGGAAGAGGACACGTGAGGGAGTGCCTCCGGTAGGACCCGTTATCATATAGAAAGATGATCCAATTCTATCATCTTATAATTATAGGCAGGCCCGGCCTGCGCAGGACAAAAGAGACCCCGCTATTAGGGTCTGTTTGGATATGTTTTCTGAAATTTTTTTCTGAAAACACCTTTCTGAAAGTAAGTTATAAAGTTGTTTTCTCAGTATAAAATTTTTGAGTTTGCGTTTGGTTACTTTTATCTGAAAAGTGATTTTAAGAGTAATAAATTTTGAGTTTGCGTTTGGTCCAACTAACAAATTTTTGTATCTGACACACATGTCCATTACATATCTTTTTCGTGTCCACCACAGATATTTTTTGTGTCCACCATATCTGACATTTTTTTCGTGTCCAGCAATTATTCTGTGTCCAACAAATTATTTCTGTGTCCAAACTTTTTTCTGACATTTTCTTGTGTCCCCAACAGCTCTCGACGAGGACTCGTCACCGAGCGCGTGGCGGAAGGAGCCGAGCGCGAGGCAGGAGGATCCGAGAGCGTGGCGGCCTGAGCTCGACTTCGTCCAGGCGGGGATGGTGGTGGTGACGGTGGCTCGACTTCGTGCAGGCGCCGGCGTCGAAGCCAATCCGGGGGGAGGAGGAGGAGACTGTCGCCGGCGTCGAAGCTCCTCCTCCGTCGGACAGTGGGGGGAAGTAAGGGGCGAAGCAGATAGGACAGGGGAGGAGGAGGAGGCTGTCACCGGCGTCGAGCTCCTCCTCCGTCGACCCTAACCCTAACCCTAACCCTAGCCCTAGGTTGTCGAAGCTCCTCCTCCGTCGAGCTCCTCATCCGCCGCCACCACACCCGAGCTCCTCCTCCGTCTACGCAGCTGCCACCGCACCGGAGCTCGAGGCAGTCGAGCTCCTCCTCCGTCGAGCTCCTCTGGAGGCAGTCGAGCTCCTCTGGAGGGAGCCTGGAAATTTTTTGGAAATAGAAAGAGAGGAGAGAGAAAAATTGTGCGGGGGGGAGGGGTTGGGGGGTGGGGCCCACTGGAAACTTTGGAAAATTTGTTTGAGAAAACAGGTTTCAGTTGCTTTCCCAAAACAGGTTTTAAATGTTGAGTTTGAAAAAAAATTTGGAAAAGTTGTTTTTGGAGTGTACATAACCAAACACATTTTTTGTCATCACTACCGTTTAAACTCAGAAAACTGAGTTTAAACACACAACCAAACAGGCCTAACTATTTTCGAGTATTTTTTAAATAGGACGGATTGGATCTTTAAAAAAAAAATTAGCATTTACTCACAGTCCAATTTTTGTTTACTTATTAGTTTATTACCGAAAAAATTTACTCATGGTTGTCCAAACTTTTTAGGAACTTTAAAACTTTTGAAAGTTCTTTCACTTGTTCGTTTTGTTCATAGATTCATTCATGTATTCATTCATTCATTCATTCATTCGTTGATTCGTTCATTCACGCATTACGCAACTCCCAGTGTGGGAGTCGCCTTGGCGACCCATCGGTCCCATAGCCTTTCAATGTTGCTATACTCTACTCGGAACGACTATGTTGATAGTCTTCCCGTTTCATTGTTGTAAACCATTCATTGTTTTATTGTTTTAACGCATAAGTGACTTGAACGTAAGCTTGTGCCTTAGCATGAGCGTGGAGCGCAGTGCGAGAGTTCACGTTTTCCAAGTTCCTTTCCATATTCTATACAAGCATACACGATGGGAATATTCCTTTAGCTAGGTGCGTTGAGTCATTTATTAGCATGCACGGTGTTATCGCCTAGCGATTTTCGTGATAGTGTCCGTATTGTTATGTGTCTAGGCTAAGCAAAGACGGGTTCATCGGAGCCACCCACCTTAGCGATGTTCGCATCGGCCGAGCGATACTCCGAGCGCGCCTTTGAAAGTCCAAGTCTGGATTTATCTTGACGGACCAATGTAAGCCTTGCATCGATTCTTCTTCAGATCGATGCCAACTCTTCGGGACGACGGCTCGTTCGAGTCGTTGCACTTGCCGTTTGAATCGGCGTTCCGCTAGGGCGGAGCGGGTCGTTACATCACTCATGTGGATGACTTAAATGAACTTGCCTCAACTTGGCCTTCACACTAATAAATGAAAGTTTTCACATACACTGAGTAGGCTTGTTAATAAAAAGAGATTAACCCACATAGCTAAGAGAATAATCTCATTGCGTCATATGTATGTGTATAACGCTCGGTAGGACCTATTATCATGTAGAAAGATGATCCAGCTATATCATCTTATAATTAGAGGCAGGCTCGGCCTACGTAGGACAAAAGAGACTCCGCTATTAATTATTTTCGGATATTTTTCAAATAGTACGGATTGGATTTTTTTTAAAAGTATTTACTCATAATAGTCCAAATTTTTGTTTATTTATTAGTTTATCACCGAAAAAATTTATTCAGGGTTGTCCAAACTTTTTAAGGACTTTAAAAACTTTTGAAAGTCCTACCAATGTATTGGACCGTTAAAAATTATAACAATCAAAAAAGAAAATTGTTGTTTTCTTTAGGCATGTAAAAAAATTAGAAATAAATACACCAACCCCCCCTATGTTTCATGAGTATTACAGAGACTACCCCTATTTGAAACTAATTACACTCACCACCCCTCTCCTTTAGAAATTTTATAAAACATAGGGGTAGTTAGTGTTATATTTTTATAGAAAATAGAAACTATAGGGGTGGTCCGCGTAATTAGTTTCAAAGTAGGGGTAGTTTATGTAATAAGTGTAAAACATAGGGATAGTTAACATCAATTAGCCCAATTTGCCCAATTAAAAATTATATGACTTCCAATTTTTTAACAGTTTGTCATCTTTATGGCTATCAAATTTTTTGCCGGTTCTCACTCATCTTCCTCCCCAGCTGCCTCGGCACCGCGAGCCCTCCCTCGCACAATTCCCTCCCGTTCCTCTTCTCGCACTCGGACGTCGTCCTCTCTGCACGCGAGCCCCCCTTCTACCCCAACATCCACCTTCCCTCCCTCTCCTCCTCACGCTCTCCGCCGCAACATCCTCTCCATGCAGTCCCCTCGAGACTCCTCGCAAGTCAGTTATCGCTTCTGTAGCGTCCCGTCCCGCCCAGTTCAATGGGACGGATCGAAACGCAATGACGTTTGGACTTGACTATGCAACGGCTTGCTCGAAGTCTCGCTCGGCCGAGACAACTCCACTCACGTAGGTCGCTTCAATAAACTTGCCTCAACCTGACCTTCACACTAATAAATGAAAGATTTACATAAATAAAATAAAATAGGAAAGTGTAGTAGTAGTTATAATTATATATTTTTTTGTGACGATATAAATGGAATAAAATAATAGAACCCCTCAAAACCCACCGCTTTGGAGTGTTTATAAAGCCAGAAAAAATTTATATTACACCGATTTTGAGGAGTTTTTGTGCCGACAAAAATCAGTAGCTTAAAAAAAATTAACAAATAGGATTTTTTATAAAATGGTCGGTTCAAAAATATTATAGAACAGGTGAAAACACCATTATCAAACATATCCTAAGGCCTCGTTTGGTTCGCGGAATCATTGGGTTCGGAAATGAAAGTGATTACTTTTCTATGTTTGGGTGTCAAAAGAATTGAAGAGGAAAGAAAAGTGATTCCCAATAGAAAAAAAAATTAGAGGGAGAAGTGATTCCATCCATCCAAGTAAGGAATCACTTTTCCACATTGAAATATTTACTTTCTTATCATTTTTTCATATTGAAGTATTTATTTTTTTTTTTCCAAAATTTTTGACATTTTTAGATATTGAAAAAATATCTACGTGAATTTTTATTTCTCAAAGAAAAGAAAATGTAAAAAATTTCTTTCTCTTCCATAAACCAAACGAGATCTAAATGGTTGATGATAAGCCTAGATTTAGACAACGCATTATAATAGCTGAGAAGTAAAGAGCCTCGTTCTCAATAATCTCAACAAAACAATGTCTTCGATCTCCTCAAAGCCCTCCTCTTTCCTCCTCCCCAAATCCTCACTCCTCTCCCCCCGCTCCTCCTCTCCCATGTCCACCTACTCCTCCAAGCCCGACCGCCGTCCCAAGAAGAAGATCTACCACCGGGTCCCCGACCTCGACAAGGCCATGGACCTCCACAAGAAGCCCTCTCTTCTCCTCCGCCTCAAAGCCCTAATCTCCTCCCACAGCACCCGCCCCCTCCTCCTCCGCGACCTCGAAAAAGAAGTCGGCTTCGTCCAGAAGTGGAACTTCCTCTCCCTCATCCAGAAGCACCACACAGTCTTTCGGGTCTCCAGCGGCGGCGCCTCCTCCCGCTCCCCCATCTCTGTATCCCTGACCGCCAAGGCCGAAGCTATCGCGAAGGAGGAGCCTTTCGTCAGGGAGTCGATGGAACCGGTACTAGTCAATAACCTGCGGAAGCTCCTCATGCTGTCGATTGACTGCCGGGTCCCCGTCGAGAAGGTGGAGCTCGTGGAGTCGGAGATGGGTCTGCCTCTGAACTGGAAGAAGTGCTTCGTTTCGAAGTACCCGGATTTTTTCTCTGTTAAGAACGTCGACGGAAGGGAGTTTCTATGCCTGGAGAGTTGGGATTCTTCGCTGGCGGTCACCGTCCGCGAAGAAAGGTTGGATCTTGGGAGCTTTTCAAGGGTCATTTCGAAAGACGGCAACTTTTCGGGGCCGTTCGCTTTCAGGATCAAGTTCGCTCCGGGGTTCAGGCCGAACGTCCATTATCTCCAGGAGTTGCAAAAGTGGCAGAGGCTAGCGTTCCCGTCTCCGTACCTGAATGCTAGGCGCGTCGAGCCGGGGACACCCGAGGCGAGGAAGAGGGCCGTGGCGGTGCTTCACGAGATTTTGAGTTTGATGATGGAGAAGAGGCTGACATCGGACAAGTTGGATGCTTTCCACAGGGAGTATCAACTCCCTTGTAGGTTGTTGCTATGTCTGGTGAAGAATCATGGGATCTTTTATATTACTAATAAGGGGGCGAGGAGTACTGTGTTCCTAAAGGAAGCTTACGATGGGAGTGAATTGATAGAAAAGTGCCCTCTCTTGAGATTTCAAGATCGCTTCATGTCACTCATTGGGAGGACTTGCCCTGATATGAGTAACGCCATCGCTACTTAATGGAATTTGGTATGTTTAATATGAGATTTTTATTATCCAGAAATGTGTTGCATTTCCTATCAAGTTTTACTTTGATTGGTTTAATATGTTGTTAACTAATGCTTGTAGAATGACTACCGATACCGAAGTACATAAGAACACCAGTCGCTACTTAATGGAATTTGGTATGTTTAATATGAGATTTTTATTATCCAGAAATGTGTTGCATTTCCTATCAAGCTTTACTTTGATTGGTTTAATATGTTGTTAACTAATGCTTGTAGAATGACAAGTTTCTCTCAAATAATTTGCTGGTGTTCTTATGTACTTCGGTATCGGTAGTCAACTGGTTTGTCCACATAAGGTTTAGAATTTTGGATGATATACTAATAATCGGAACAAAAAGAGGCTTGATTAAAACACAATTAGTCCACACACACGCCTTAGTGTACATATTTATTCTTCTTCTTCGAGCATTTACTCATTGTGCTAATAATAATAAAAAGTCTAATGATTGGCTTGAAATGTTCTCCTGACCTTTTTCTATCAATGCTCATTTGATACTTTTTTTTATTCAATTGCTCCCCTTTGTTGCCCATGACACTGCTTATGCGAGCCTGGATACAACATAAATCCTTGTTGTTAAACAATTGGTTTTGAGGGTTTATTTTCAACCACTAGAGTTACTTGAGGTGGCTAATAAGTATACTGAAACCGGTACCTTATCACCAAGAGATGTCATTTGGATGTTTGAACTTTTGCTAGAGGAGCTCTAATGCCGTTACTCTAAATTCTTAAGTTATTTCTCACTTATGAAGAAGAATCTATGTTCCAGAGCATGGAAAAATAGTGTCCGTACCTGTGCTGTGTCAGTATCTCTATCCGTGTCCGTATTCATGCAACATACATGAATGGCGGGATATCCTGAAGTCTACACTATGTTTATGTTTCATAATCTAGTTTAATTTATTCGTACAAGTTAGAGCAGACTTTAAGCAGAGTACACTTGTTTTGGTTATGCTGTTGTCCAAATCTAGTTGCCTCCTAAGATGCATTAGATTTTATGTGTTGTGATAATTTATTATTTTACGTACTCAACTCCCTCTTATTGAGTTTTCCTTAGGAGTATGGTACATGACTTGCTTCTGATCAACCTTTTTATCTTGTTCCCATTAAGATGTTGTGCAACTACTGTGTATATGTCTGTTTTTATTTGTATTAATCATTTTTGAAAATATTAACGGTTTGGGTCTAGTCATTAAAAAACCATTCCTTCACAGTTTGTCCCAGTACTGCTAATTAGTGTTGGTTTTAGTAAAGGGTTAACATGTTTGGATTAGGTCATTAAGAAACCTATATCTGCACCCAAATAAAACACCGTGCCTCCTCCGTGTGCCTTGTAACGAGACGAGTAGACGCACTATAAGGTGAGCGTCTGACATAATGCATTTGTGTTTCCCAATTGCAAGGCGTAGTGCCGCACCTTGCTTCACTTTGCCTCAGAGCATCCTTGACAACAATGTCCAAGTTAACCAATTCATCCCATGCTCGGTTGCTTTTTGTCACCAAAATCACAATTATAATATTCGGTTGTGATTGGCATATAATCACAATAAACGGTCAACCTTCAAGTCATATCCAAGCGGCAATGCTCAATACGGAATAAGTATAAAATATAAATATCCAACAGAATAATAAATTCCATCATCCTCCACCATTTGTTTGAAATAAGATCTAATTATAACGAATCATCTCGACCGATCAACTATCTCGACCGATCAACTGTTGGTATCATGCTTTATGAATCAAAATGTTGGCAAGTCGAATAAAGTCTTAGAAACAACCAAGCAAGGTGGACACTCCAAATTTCAGTGTCCGCGTGGGACATGTTGCGGACGTGACAGACAGTACAATTTAAACTAGGACACACCAAAACTAGTCTTGTGTCCATGTCCTTTTGTCCGTATCGTGATGTATTTATGTCCAGGAGACGTAGTTCAAAGTCTTTGAATAGCTGAAATGAGAATGGTAAGATGGAAGAGTGGCAAATTGAGAGGAGAACTTTGGGAGGTTAGTGATAACTTCAATCGAGGATATGATCAATTGTTTGAGATGATTGGACATTTGAATGGAGATCATTGGATGTGGGTGATCAGATTTTAATTGAAGATGCTCTACTAGGAGGTGGGTAAATCAAACTGAAAACAGAATAAGCTGTTAGAAGAATATGGGATTTGCCAATAATTGATGTGACCACCAATATAGACGTTGGAGTAACTGCATTCAGGTAACCGATCGAACCTTGGGATAAAAGGGTTGTTCATTTTGTTGTTAGTAATGGAGAGGAATAATGATAAGTGGAATTCATGGAGCCACCCCAATAATTTGGGATGAAGGCTTTTGTTGTTGTTGTTGTTGTTGTTATTGAGCGAGGGCTGGGGTCGCATTGTTGCAGTACATTGATTCTTTCGTTCCATTTCATGTATACAATTCCAGTAGTTCTTTGGCTTTTTCTTTAATTAGTGTTCTTCCAAGTTATCTGATTGTATCTGTAATTCTGTATCCTATCCAGACTTCACATGCTATTCATCAACTGGAATATGAGTCACTGCATGGAAACATGGGCTCCAATTAGTTCTTCCTTAAGTTCAGTTGACTAACCCAGGTAAGTCTTGTTTGATTTTGGTAGCCATATTTTAATCACTGTCCACCTTTTTCTCCATCAGTATTCTGGTTCTTGAGCATTATAGATACTTGAAGTATTAAACATGCAAATACTGTATTATAAAGAGATATAACACATAAAACTAAGAAGAGATGCCTAGAGCAGACAATACTTGTTATTGTTGCTTGTATAGAATGTGATTGAAAATCTATCAAGTAGTGATATTTATAATTGACATGTTTTCGGGACTTTTAGATGTTTTGGTGACCATATATTCATGACCATGTAGTGGTAGGCAATATTTTAATGGCTAAACTACATGTTTGTCATCAGTTGTCCTTTTTCCTTAAAATGTTGTTCTTACTCCTTAACTTAAAAGGTTCCCTGTATTTCATTTTCTGCAAGGATCAAAATTTCAATTAAGGTTATGCACATTTCCGTAGATTCTTGTCTTTATGTATTCATAGTAGATGGTATCCATGTATAAACATCTACATATCTGTCAATATGCAGGTGAGCTAGATGTATGATTTGATGGTACACCACGTCACAAGTTAACTGCCAGAATTGTGAAACTGGAATCATTACCATGTTGGGGGTAAGGAATTTCTTTATCTACTCTTCTGTAGGGTGCATTACCATAGGTAAAGACTCCTATGACTCCTGCCAGGTTTCACTCAGTTGACGTATGTGATATCAATTGTGCATGTATTTCTGCCTTGGTAGGCGTTAACCTCCAAGTGGTGCCCGTGATTTGCTCACTTGTGATGTGCATGAGAATTTATTACATAGACCATGCTGTCATCTATCTAACTTAAAAAGGTGAAATGACAATTGTATTACTTTGGAATATTCTGAAGTTATAACCAGTTGTGTTCTGGTTATTTTGTTTCTGCAGGGTTAAGTCACTGTGGTTGATACAAAATCATGCATTACCAGGTGGTGGTGCTAATTATACTGTAGTCAGTTGGAAAGGGCAGGAGGCAGTGTTGTAATTTGATAAGAGCAATTGTATTCAATTTCAGACTGCCAAAACCTGTGTAAAATGGCCTCGGATTGATTCTTTGCATTGCTGCAGCATGATGTGATCTAGCAGGTCAGAAATTCTTTTGAACTTTGAAGGCTTATGGTTAAATAGTTGCTTCGACTAATCAGGCCATGGAGCTTTGCCACATTCTATATAATGTTGAAGGGACAGGCTTCCTTCTCTCCAAGAATTGTGTGCCTAAGTGTGCAATTTGTGATTTCATCCTGTAAAAATGTTCATCGTGTACGACATCGGAAGCCGAGTAGGTAAGTCTTGGCTTCATTTTTGTAAAAAATTGTTCAGTGAACATGCCTTATTATCTCATAATGCTCATTGATGTGGTATGCATATGCAGCAATGTATCCTAGAGGAAGTATATGCAATTTGTAGTGTGTTGAATGCAGCACCATCTTTATAGAAAGATCAAAATGTGTTGAATGATGGCCAAAATAACATTTTATCAACTGTTAGATGCAGCACCATTGTTGGAATCAATACAAGGCCGAACTAGCACTTACATAGAAATACCAAAAAATGTGAATGTAACTTTATACAACTTGAACATACCAAAAAAAGTGTATGTAACTTTAGAATTAGCTAATTTAGAGCCGGTTCTAAGCCGCAGTAGAGAAGCCTCGTTCTGAAGAATCTCAACAAAACCATGTATTCGATCTCCTCAAAACCCTCCTCTTTCCTCCTCCCCAAATCCTCACTCCTTCCCCCCCCCCCCCCCCCCCCCCCCCCCCCCGTCCTCCTCTCCCATGTCCACCTACTCCTCCAAGCCCGACCCCTGCCCCAAGAATTTGCTGCATTTCCTGTCAAGCTTTACTTTGATTGGTTTAATATGTTGTTAACTAATGCTTGTAGAATGACATGTTTCTCTCAAATAATTTGCTGGTGTTCTTATGTACTTCGGTATCGGTAGTCAACTGGTTTGTCCACAAGCTAATTTAGAGCCGGTTCTAAGCCGCATTTGAGAAGCCTCGTTCTGAAGAATCTCAACAAAACCATGTATTCTGTCTCCTCAAAACCCTCCTCTTTCCTCCTCCCCAAATCCTCACTCCTTTCCCCCCGCTCCTCCTCTCCCATGTCCACCTACTCCTCCAAGTCCCGACCGCCGCCCCAAGAAGAAGACATACCACCGGGTCCCCGACCTCGACAAGGCCATGGACCTCCACAAGAAGCCCTCTTTTCTCCTCCGCCTCAAAGCCCTAATCTCCTCCCACAGCACCCGCGCCCCTCCTCCTCCGCGACCTCGAAAAAGAAGTCGGCTTCGTCCAGAAGTGGAACTTCCTCTCCCTCATCCAGAAGCACCACACGGTCTTCCGAATCTCCGGCAGCGGCGCCTCCTCCCGCTCCCCCATCTTTGTATCCCTCACCGCCAAGGCCGAAGCTATCGCAAAGGAGGAGCCTTTCGTCAGGGAGTCGATGGAACCGGTACTAGTCAATAACCTGCGGAAGCTCCTCATGCTGTCGATTGACTGTCGGGTCCCCGTCGAGAAGGTGGAGTTCGTGGAGTCGGAGATGGGTCTGCCTCTGAACTGGAAGAAGTGCTTCGTTTCGAAGTACCCGAATTTTTTCGCTGTTAAGAACGTCGACGGAAGGGAGTTTCTCTGCCTGGAGGGCTGGGATTCTTCACTGGCGGTCACCGCCCGCGAAGAAAGGTTGGATCTTGGGAGCTTTTCAAGGGTCATTTCGAAAGACAACTTTTCGGGGCCATTAGCTTTCAGGATCAAGTTCGCTCCGGGGTTCAGGCCGAACGTGCATTATCTCCAGGAGTTGCAAAAGTGGCAGAGGCTAGCGTCCCCGTCCCCGTCCCCGTACCTGAATGCTAGGCGCGTCGAGCCGAGGACACCCGAGGCGAGGAAGAGGGCCATGGCGGTGCTTCACGAGCTTTTGAGTTTGATGATGGAGAAGAGGCTGACGTCGGACAAGTTGGATGCTTTCCACATGGAGTATCAACTCCCTTGTAGGTTGTTGCTATGTCTGGTGAAGAATCATGGATCTTTTATATTACTAATAAGGGGACGAGGAGTACTGTGTTCCTGAAGGAAGCTTATGATGGGAGTGAATTGATAGAAAAGTGCCCTCTCTTGAGATTTCAAGATCGTTTCATGTCACTCATTGGGAGGACTTGCCGACTTGCCCTGATATGAGTAACACCATCGCTACTTAATGGAATTTGGTATGTTTAATATGAGATTTTTATTATCCAGAAATGTGTTGCATTTCCTATCAAGCTTTACTTTGATTGGTTTAATATGTTGTTAACTAATGCATGTAGAATGACAAGTTTCTCTCAAATAATTTGTTGGTGTTCTTATGTACTTCGGTATCGGTAGTCAACTGGTTTGTCCACATAAGATTTAGAATTTTGGATGATATACTAATAATCGGAACAAAAAGAGGCTTGATTAAAACACAATTAGTCCACTAACACGCCTTAGTGTACATGTTTATTCTTCTTCTTCGAGCATTTACTCATTGTGCTAATAATAATAAAAAGTCTAATGATTGGCTTGAAATGTTCTCCTGACCTTTTTCTATCAATGCTTATTTGATAATTTTTTTATTCAATTACTCCCCTTTGTTGCCCATGACACTGCTTATGCGAGCCTGGATACAACATAAATCCTTGTTGTTAAGCAATTGGTTTTGAGGGTTTATTTTTAACCACTAGAGTTACTTGAGGTGGCTAATAAGTGTACTGAAACCGGTACTTTATCACCAAGAGACGTCATTTGGATGTTTGAACTTTTGCTAGAGGAGCTCTAATGCCGTTACTCTAAATTCTTAAGTTATTTCTCGCTTATCAAGAAGAATCTATGTTCCAGAGCATGGAAAAATAGTGTCCGTACCTGTGTTGTGTCAGTATCTCTATCCGTGTCCGTATTCATGCAACATACATGAATGGCGGGATATCCTGAAGACTACACTTTGTTTATGTTTCATAATCTAGTTTAATTTATTCGTACAAGTTAGTGCAGACTTTAAGCAGAGTACACTTGTTTTGGTTCTGCTGTTGTTCAAATCCAGTTGCCTCCTAAGATGCATTAGATTTTATGTGCTGTGATAATTTATTATTTTACGTACTCAACTCCCTCTTATTGAGTTTTCCTTAGGAGTATGGTACATGACTTGCTTCTGATCAACCTTTTTATCTTGTTCCCATTAAGATGTTGTGCACCTACTGTGTATATGTCTGTTTTTATCTGTATTAATCATTTTTGAAAATGTTAACGATTTGGGTCTAGTCATTAAAAAACCATTCCTTTCACAGTTTGTCCCAGTACTGCTAATTAGTGTTGGTTTAGTAAAGGGTTAACAGGTTTGGATTAGGTCATTAAGAAACCTACATCTCCACCCAAATAAAACACCGTGCCTCCTCCGTGTGCCTTGTAACGAGACGAGTAGACGCACTATAAGGTGAGCGCCTGGCATAATACATTTGTGTTCCCCAATTTTAAGGCGTAGTGCCGCACCTTGCTTCACTTTGCCTCAGAGCATCCTTGACAACAATGCCCAAGTTAACCAATTCATCCCATGCTCGGTTGCTTTTTGTCACCAAAATCACAGTTATAATATTCGGTTGTGATTGGCATATAAACACAATAAACGGTCAACCTTCAAGTAATATCCAAGCGCCAATGCTCAATACGAAATAAGTATAAAAAATATAAACATCCAACAGAATTATAAATTCCATCATCCTCCACCATTTGTTTGAAATAAGATCTAATTACAACGAATCATCTCGACCGATCAACTATCTCGACCGATCAACTGTTGGTATCATGCTTTATGAATCAAAATGTTGGCAAGTCGAATAAAGTCTTAGAAACAATCAAGCAAGATGGACACTCCAAATTTCAGTGTCCGCGTGGGACATGTTGCGGACGTGACAGACAGTACAATTTAAACTAGGACACACCAAAACTAGTCTTGTGTCCATGTCCTTTTGTCCGTATCGTGATGTATTTATGTCCAGGAGACGTAGTTCAAAGTCTTTGAATAGCTGAAATGAGAATGGTAAGATAGAAGTGTGGCAAAATGAGAGGAGAACTTTGGGAGGTTAGTGATAACTTCAATCGAGGATATGATCAATTGTTTGAGATGATTGGACATTTGAATGGAGATCATTGGATGTGGGTGATCAGATTTTAATTGAAGATGCTCTACTAGGAGGTGGGTAAATCAAACTGAAAACAGAATAAGCTGTTAGAAGAATATGGGATTTGCCAATAATTGATGTGACCACCAATATAGACGTTGGAGTAACTGCATTCAGGTAACCTATCGAACCTTGGGATAAAAGGGTTGTTCATTTTGTTGTTAGTAATGAAGAAGAATAATGATAAGTGAATTCATAGAGCCACCCCAATATTTGGGATGAAGGCTTTTGTTGTTGTTGTTATTGAGCGAGGGCTGGGGTCGCATTGTTGCAGTATATTGATTCTTTCGTTCCATTTCATGTATACAATTCCTTAGTTCTTTGGCTTTTTCTTTCATTAGTGTTCTTCCAAGTTATCTGATTGTATCTGTAATTCTGTATCCTATCCAGACTTCACATGCTATTCATCAACTGGAATATGAGTCACTGCA